>LNAC01000387.1:1390961-1503774 GCA_002007465.1 Ailurus styani | reverse complement strand
TTTCCTGACTTGTTGATTTTAGCCATTCTGACTGGTGTAAGGTGGTATCTCACTGTGGTTTTGATTTGTATTTCTCTGATGCCGAGTGATGTTGAGCCCTGTCTCATGTGTCTGTTGGCCATTTGGATGTCTTCTTTGGAGAAATGTCTGTTCATGTCTTCTGCCCATTTCTTGACTGGGTTATTTGTTTTATGGGTGTTGAGTTTGAGAAGCTCTTTATAGATTTTGGATACTAGCCCTTTATCTGATATGTCATTTGCAAATATCTTCTCCCATTCTGTCAGTTGTCTTTTGGTTTTGTTGACTGTTTCCTTTGCTGTGCAAAAGCTTTTAATCTTGATGAAGTCCCAATAGTTCATTTTTGCCCTTGCTTCCCTTGCCTTTGGTGAGGTTCCTAGGAAGAAGTTGCTGCGGTTGAGGTCGAAGAGGTTGCTGCCTGTGTTCTCCTCGAGGATTTTGATGGATTCCTTTCTCACATTGAGGTCTTTTATCCATTTTGAGTCTATTTTTGTGTGTGGTGTCAGGAAATGATCCAGTTTCATTTTTCTGCATGTGGCTGACCAGTTTTCCCAACACCATTTGTTGAAGAGACTGTCTTTTTCCCACTGGACATTCTTTCCTGCTTTGTCGAAGATTAGTTGACCATAGAGTTGAGGGTCCATTTTTGGGTTCTCTATTCTGTTCCACTGGTCTATGTGTCTGTTTTTGTGCCAGTACCATACTGTCTTGATGATGACAGCTTTGTAATAGAGCTTGAAATCTGGAATTGTGATGCCATCAACTTTGCTTTTTTTTTTCAACATTCCTTTGGCTATTCGGGGTCTTTTCTGGTTCCATATAAATTTTAGGATTATTTGTTCCATTTCTTTGAAATAAATTGCTGGTATTTTGATGGGGATTGCATTAAATGTGTAGATTGCTCTAGGTAGCATAGACATTTTCACAATATTTATTCTACCCATCCATGAGCATGGAATGTTTTTCCACTTCTTTGTGTCTTCCTCAATTTCTTTCATGAGTACTTTATAGTTTTCTGAATACAGATTCTTTGCCTCTTTGGTTAGGTTTATTCCTAGGTATCTTATGGTTTTGGGTGCAATTGTAAATGGGATTGACTCTTTAATTTCTCTTTCTTCTGTTTTGTTGTTGGTATATAGAAATGCAACTGATTTCTGTGCATTGATTTTATATCCTGACACTTGACTGAATTCCTGTATGAGTGCTAGCAGTTTTGGAGTGGAGTCCTTTGGGTTTTCCACATAAAGTATCATATCATCTGCAAAGAGTGAGAGTTTGACCTCTTCCTTGCCGATTTGGATGCCTTTTATTTCTTTTTGTTGTCTGATTGCTGAGGCTAGGACTTCTAGTACTATGTTGAATAGCAGTGGTGATAGTGGACAGCCTTGCCGTGTTCCTGACTTTAGGGGAAAAGCTCTCAGTTTTTCTCCATTGAGAATGATATTCGCTGTGGGTTTTTCGTAGATGGCTTTGATGATATTGAGGTATGTACCCTCTATGCCTACACTATGAAGAGTTTTGATTAAGAAAGGGTGCTGTACTTTGTCAAATGCTTTTTCAGCATCTATTGAGAGGATCATATGGTTCTTGTTCTTTCTTTTATTAATGTCTTGTATCACATTGATTGATTTGCGAATGTTAAACCAACCTTGCATCCCAGGAATAAATCCCACTTGGTCGTGGTGAATAATCCTTTTTATGTGCTGCTGGATCCTATTGGCTAGTATTTTGTTGAGGATTTTTGCATCCGTATTCATCAAAGATATTGGTCTGTAATTCTCCTTCTTGATGGGGTCTTTGCCTGGTTTGGGGATCAAGGTAATGCTGGCCTCATAAAAGGAGTTTGGAAGTTTTCCTTCCAATTCTATTTTTTGGAACAGTTTCAGGAGAATAGGTATTAATTCTTCTTTAAATGTTTGGTAGAATTCCCCTGGGAAGCCGTCTGGCCCTGGGCTCTTGTTCGTTGGGAGATTTTTGATGACTGCTTCAATCTCCTTACTGGTGATGGGTCTATTCAGGTCTTCAGTTTCTTCCTGGTTCAGTTTTGGTAGTTTATATTTCTCTAAGAATGCATCCATTTCTTCCAGATTGTCAAATTTGCTGGTGTAGAGTTGCTCATAATATGTTCTTAGAATTGTTTGTATTTCTTTGGTGTTGGTTGTGATCTCTCCTCTTTCATTCATGATTTTATTAATTTGAGTCCTTTCTCTTGATCTCTCTCTCTGTGTCAAATAAATAAATAAAATCTTAAAAAAAAAAAAAAAGAACCAGCTCCTAGTTTCGTTGATTTGTTCCACTGTTCTTTTGTAATCTATTTCATTGATTTCTGCTCTGATCTTTATGATTTCTCTTTCCTGATGGGTGTAGGCTTTCTTTGCTGTTCTTTCTCTAGCTTTTGTAGGTGTAGAGTTAGGTTGTGTACTTGAGACCTTTCTTGTTTCTTGAGAAAGGCTTGTATTGCTATATACTTTCCTCTTAGGACTGCTTTTGCTGTGTCCCAAAGATTTTGAACAGTTGTGTTTTCATTTTCATTTGTTTCCATGAATTTTTTTAATTCTTCTTTAATTTCCTGGTTGACCCATTCATTCTTGAGTAGGGTGTTCTTTAGCCTCCATGTATTTGAGTTCTTTCCAACTTTCCTCTTGTGGTTGAGTTCTAGTTTCAGAGCATTATGGTCTGAAAATATGCAGGGAATGATCCCAATCTTTTGGTACCTGTTGAGACCTGATTTGTGACCCAGAATATGGTCTATTCTGGAGAATGTTCCATGTGCACTGGAGAAGAATGTGTATTCTGTTGTTTTGGGATGGAATGTTCTGAATATATCTGTGATGTCCAACTGGTCCAGGGTGTCATTTAAAGCCTTTATTTCCTTGTTGATCTTTTGCTTTGATGATCTGTCCATTTCAGTAAGGGGGGTGTTCAAGTCCCCTACTAATATTGTATTCTTGTCAATGTGTTTCTTTGATTTTGTTATTAATTGGTTTATATAATTGGCTGCTCCCATGTTAGGGGCATAGATATTTATGATTGTTAGATCTTCTTGTTGGACAGATCCTTTTAGTATGATATAGTGTCCTTCCTCATCTCTTATGATATTCTTTGCTTTAAAATCTAATTTATCTGATAGAAGGATTGCTACTCCAGCTTTCTTTTGCTGTCCATTGGCATGGTAAATTGTTTTCCATCCCCTCACTTTAAATCTGGAGGTGTCTTTGCGTGTAAGATGAGTTTCTTGTAGACAGCATATCGATGGGTCTTGTTTTTTTATCCATTCTGATACCCTGTGTCTTTTAGTTGGGGCATTTAGTCCATT
Organism: Ailurus styani; assembly: GCA_002007465.1. Taxonomy (NCBI): domain Eukaryota; kingdom Metazoa; phylum Chordata; class Mammalia; order Carnivora; family Ailuridae; genus Ailurus; species Ailurus styani. The sequence goes on along the minus strand of LNAC01000387.1, from coordinate 1,500,440 downwards.
TACATTCAGAGTAACTATTGAGAGATATACATTTAGAGCCATTGTATTGCCTGTAAGGTGACTGTTACTGTATATTGTGTTTCTTCCTTTCTGGTCTATGTTTCTTTAAGGTTCTCTTTGCTTAGAGGACCCCTTTCAATATTTCCTGTAGGGCTGGCTTGGTGTTTGCAAATTCCTTGAGTTTTTGTTTGTCCTGGAAGATTTTTATCTCTCCTTCTATTTTCAGTGAGAGCCTAGCTGGATATAGTATTCTTGGCTGCAGATTTTTCTCATTTAGTGCTCTGAATACATCATGCCAGCTCTTTCTGGCCTGCCAGGTCTCTGTGGATAGGTCTGCTGACAATCTAATATTTCTACCATTGTATGTTATAGACCTCTTGTCCCGAGCTGCTTTCAGGATTTTCTCTTTGTCACTAAGACTTGTAAGTTTTACTATTAGATGACGGGGTGTGGACCTATTTTTATTAATTTTGGGGGGGCTTCTCTGTGCCTCCTGGATTTTGATGCTTTGTTCCCTTTGCCAGATTAGGGAAATTCTTATTAAGATCTGCTCCAATATACCTTCTGGCCCTCTCTCTCTCCCTTCCTACTTCTGGGATCCCAATTATTCTAATATTGTTTCGTCTTATGGCATCACTTATCTCTCGAATTCTCTCCTCATGGTCCAGTAGTTGTTTGTCTCTCTTTTCATCCTCTTCTTTTTTCTCTGACATTTTGTCTTCTAAATCACTAATTCTGTCTTCTGCTTCATTTATCCCAGTAGTTAGAGCCTCCATTTTCAATTGCACCTCATTAATAGCTTTTTTGATTTCAGCTTGGTTAGATTTTAGTTCTTTTATTTTTCCAGAAAGGTTTTTTATTTCTTTAGAAACAGCTTCTCTATTTTCTTCCATGGTTTTTTCGAGCCCAGCCAGCACCTTAAGAATCGTCATTCTGAACTCTAGTTCTGTCATATTACTAATGTCCGCATTGATTAGGTCCCTAGCCTTCATTACTGTCTCTTGTTCTTGTTTTTGTGTTGATTTTTTCTGCCTTGTCAATTTATGCAGATAAGAATAGATGGATGAGAGAACAAAATACTAAAGGGTAGCAATGATCCCAGAGAAATATACACTAACCTACTCAGAAGAGACCTGGAACTGGGGAGAAAAGAAAGGGGGGGGGAACCCAAAACCCCAAAAAACAAAACCATACTAAAATTAAACAAAACAAAAATGAATAAAATGAAATCCTATATCTGTATTATCTATTTCCATTTTTATATCTGTGTCTATGACTCTATCTCTATATCTATCTCTATTTCTATCTCTCTATCTATATCTATTAGACTTGTGAATTGAACAGACCCTATAAGTATCCAAAAAATAAGGTTAAAAACAATGAAGGGATAAAATATGAGTATAACAATGGAAATTTTAAAAAGATTAAAAAGTGTTGATAAGATATAAGAGTTAAGAACATTAAAATAGGAAAAGGGAAAAAATTTAAAAGAAAATATAAAAAATTTCAAAGAAAAAAAATTCAATGAATTTAACGGCTGAAGAATCATGGGGAAAAAGCCATGAATTTTCTGCGTTGCTTTCCCCTAGCTCTGTAGTTCCACAATTCTCAGCAATCTAAGTGTCTCTGCCCAAGGCGGATTCCCACCGCCCTCGCCAGGGGCCAGGCTAAGTAATCAGCTCGGGTTCGCTCTCGGGAGCTTTTGTTCCCTGAACGCTTTCCGTACCTCTTTGGAGGACGGGACTGAAAATGGTGGCTCCCAGTCTCTGACCCGGAGGAGCCGAGAGCCTGGGGCCTCAGTCCTCAGGAGGACGGGACTGAAAATGGTGGCTCCCAGTCTCTGACCCGGAGGAGCCGAGAGCCTGGGGCCTCAGTCCTCAGCGCGGCTCAGGGAAAAGCAGTCCCTCCCTTCTCCTGGTCTCCGGCCGCGCTCCGAGCTCACCCGGCCTGTGACCGAGTGTCTCTGTCTCTGGCGCGGCCCTGTTTAGAATCTCCGAACCCGGCAGATTCCTGCAGCTGCTCCTGCGCCGCTGCTTCCGGAGGAGGAAGGTGAGTCTCTCCAGGTCTGCCGCCCGTGGGGTCCCCCGCTGTGCTTCAGATCACAGCCCAAGGTAACCCCGAGATGAGAGACACCTCAGCTCCGCTCCGTCTCTCCCGCCGGCTTCTCTCTGAGACCTGGGAGCTCGGTCGCACTCAGACACCCCTGGTCTTTTTGTGTCCCCGTGGGTCCTGAGACCACACTGTCCCTGCAGGGGTTTCACCCCCCAGTTGGTCTCTGGGGCGACGTCCCTCAGTGGAGCCGACTTCTAACAGTTCCGAGTCTGTGCTCCGCTGCTCGCTCCCTTGCCGGCAGCCGGCCCCTCCCCACAGGGTCTATCTTTCCGTTGCCTCAGATTCACTCTCCACACGGCCTACCTTCCAGAAGGCGGTCAATTTTCTGTTCCTAGAATTGCTGCTCTTCTTCTCTTCGATCTCCGGTAGAATTTGTAGGTGTTCAGAATAGTTTGATAGCTCTCTGGGTGAATTCCTGGGATCTGATGATAATCGATCTCCTACTCCTCCGCCATCTTGCTGCTCCCCTAAATTTCATAAGTCTTAGAAATACAAAGAATTAATGGAATTTCTGAGGAGGGGTGGATAACATCTTTGGGGAGTGGAGCCTCAGGGAAATCTTCATAAAGGAGAGACATGCAAGATGAAATGAAAATATAAGGTGAGTGTTGGGTATGGAGGGCACCGAATATTAGTTCAAAACATGTAGAGTTATCTGAGACATAACATTGATATGAATTATGGATTCAGGTTCTATTTTTTCGCCATATTGATAATACATTTGTTTCGTCGTTAGTTGTGGAAAAGACTTTCTTTTCTCTGTTGGATCATACAATTTTGTAGAAAATTGAATGACGTGTAATTGTGATTTTGTCTTGTTCTGGTCATCTATTTGTGAGTCCATGTCAGTACTATGATATTTTGATTACCAGAGCTTTATGATAAATTTTGAAATGGGTAGTTTATACGTTCTCTACTTTTCTTTTTCCAAGATAGCTTTGAATTAACTTTCGTTAATTTTTTCTTTTTTCAAGATGTTTGTGTTGTTGTTGTTTTTTCACTTACATAAACTTTTTAGAATCCATTGTCAGTCTACAAGGGGACCTGGGGGATTGATTACCCATAGGTTTGCAAGAATATATAGCTTAATTTGGTGGGTGTGGGAGAGTTGACTTCTTAAAAATACTGAGTTTTCCAATTCATTAAGATGGTGTATCTCTTATTTACTTGGGTCTTTTAAAAATTTCTCCCAGCATTACACATTTTTTGTTACATCTATTTCTAACTGATTTATTGATGTTACATGCTATTATAAATTGAATTTTAAAATTTCGTTTTCTAATTGATACCCATATATAAATTGATTTTTATATATTGACCCTGTAGTCTCTGAGTTCACAAAATCATGTATTTGTTTAAATAGTTGTCTTGTAGATTACTTAAGATATTCTATATAAACAGTCAAGTCTACATGTATTTAGCAATAGACAGTTTTACTTTTCCTTTTCTGATCATTATCCTTTTTTTCTTGCCTTATTACACAAGCTGGGATCTTTAGTACATTGTTGACTATGTGAAGAGAGTGGGCATTCTTTACTTTTTCAGGATATTAGGAGGAAAGTATTCATTATTTGACTATTAAGTGCATTCACTAATAATGTGTTAGCTATAGGTCTTTCTAAAGACCATTTATCTGGTTGAAGAAATTCCTCCTATTCCTATTTTCTATAGAGTTTTTATCATGAGTGGGTGGATTTTGGTTTTGTTGATGGATATGCTTATCTGGTTTTTCTTCTTTGTTGTATTACTATGGTAATAACTGTTTTTTAAAGTAACTTTCATAAGGTATAACTTACCATAAGTGACTCTATTTTTTGCATAAAAGTTTAATATTTTAGTATTTTGGGTCCCTCTCAACATAACTATAATGTACTTTTATAACATTTCTATCACCCCCCCCCCAAAGAAAGCTCAAGCACGCTTATATCACTCCCTAGTCACACTTCCAGCCTCCAGCAATCCATAACTTATTCTTTCTATATTTGACTTTTCTGGAAATTTCATATAAAGAGAGTCATACAGCATATTATCTTTTATATGTTTGACTTTTGCTATTTAGCATATGAGGTTTACTCATGTTCCTTTTTATTGCCAAATACTAATCCACTGTGGGGATATACTGCATTCTGATTATCGATTTACCAGTCTATGGACATTTGAATTATTGTTGCCATTTTTTAGCTTTTATTAATAATAGTATTTTGTATATTTGTGTACAAGTCTATGTGGACATCCATTTTTGTAGATTTGTAGGAGTGGAATGCTGGGTCATATGGTAAATGTGTGTTTAACTTTTTAAGAAATTGCCAAATTGTTTTCCAGAATGATTGTACCATGTTACATTCCCAGTGGCAATGCTAAATAGATTTTTTGAGTGTTTTTTTTTTTTAAAGATTTTATTTATTTATTTGACAGAGATCACAAGTAGGCAGAGAGGCAGGCAGAGAGAGAGGAGGAGGAAGCAGGCTCCCCGCTGAGCAGGGAGCCCAATGTGGGCCTTGATCCCAGGACCCTGAGATCATGACCTGAGCCGAAGGCAGAGGCTTTAACCCACTGAGCCACCCAGGCGCCCAGATTTTTTTTTTTTTTTTTGAGTGTTAAAACAACTTTGCATTCTTAGGATAACTCTTCTGTATTTTCCATTTTATGTATTGCTGGATCTGGCTTGCTTACAATATTTAAGGATTTCTATGGCTATGTTCGTGAGAGAATTTGGTCCATAATTTTATTTTCTTGTGACGTCCTTGTTGGGTTTTGCTACCAGGATTATCATAAAATATGTTTTAGAGTGTTTCTTCCTCCTATACTATGAATGAGTTTCATAGAATTCACCAATGAAAACATCTAGGCCTGTACTTTTCTTTACTGGAAGATTTTCTGATGATGGACTTAACGTTTTGATAAATATGGGTTATTTGGATTTTCATTTATCTAGTATCAGTTTGGAAAGTTGTGTTTGACAGAGGATTTGTCTGTTTTATGTAAGCAAATTTGTTGGCATACTGATATTCATAAATATTTCTGTAATTGCTTTTAATGTCTGTAGGATTTGTAGTGTTAATCCATTCCAGACATTGACAATTTGCGATTTTTTTCTCTTCTTTTCCTTTCTCTTATTCATTTGAATTAGTGGTTTATCACTTTTATCAATCATTTCAAAGAAACAGATTTGGCTTTGATAATTTTTCTATTGTTTTTTATTTCATTGAATTCTGTGCTTTATTTTCACTCTTCTGCTTGTTCTGTTTTTCTTTAAATTCATAAAATGAAACCTTAGGTCACTGAGAGCTTTTTCTTTCCTGACACTATATAATTCTCTTTAAGAACAGCATTAGCTCATCTCACAACACATGATAGGATTTTTTTTTTAAGATTTTATTTATTTATTTGACAGAGAGAGAGAGAGAGAGAGAGATTACAAATAGGCAGAGAGGCAGGCAGATAGAGAGGAGGAAGCAGGCTGTCTGCCGAGCAGAGAGCCCGATGCGGGCCTCGATCCCAGGACCCAGAGATCATGACCTGAGCCGAAGGCAGAGGCTTTAACCCACTGAGCCACCCAGGCGCCCACATATGATAAGATTTTGATCAGAGGCATTAGGTGTGTTGTTTTTGGAGGCATTTCTAAAGTTTTTATTTTTATTGGTTTGTTTGTTTTTTTAAAGATTTCTGTATTTTAGAGAGAGAGTGTGCTTGCGAGCAGGGGGAGGAGCAGAGAGAGAGGGAAAGAAGGGAAAGAAGCAGATTCCCCACTAAGTGGGGATCACAGTGGGGGGCTCAATCCCAGGAGCCTAAGAGCATGACCTGAGCTGAAATCAAGAGTTGGACTTAACCAGCTGAGCCACCCAGGAGCCCCTTATTATTGACTTCTATAAATATTTTTACTTTTCTGTTCTATTCCTCTTTTTTTTTTAATTGGTACTGCATTTACAATTTTATTAGATCTTTGATTTTGTCCTACAGGCCCCTGAGGTTCTATTTGTTTTTTCCCAACTTTCCCTCTCCTTTTTCTTCAGATTAGATAATTGATTTATATTTAATTTCACGAACTTTTTTTTTTTAATCTAATTTGCTGTTTGGCCTATCTTGTGAACATTTTACTTTAAATATCGTAGCTTTCTGTTCCAGATTTCGTATTTGGCTCTCTGCTATGATTTCCAATCTTTTCATTCATTATGAGATTTTTTTTTTAAACTCCCATGAACACAGTTGTAATAGTTGATTTAAAATCTTTATCTGCAAGCAATGAATCATGGAACACTACATCAAAAACTAATGAAGTACTCTATGGTGACTAACATAACATGATAAAAAAAATAAAATCTGCTAATTCAGGCATCTGGGTCATCTCTCTTGATTTCTATTAATTATGTTTTATCTCATGAATGGACCCCATTTTCTTGGTTATTTATATGTTAAGTAATTTTGGATTGTATCCTGAGCACTGTGAATAATGCTGTGTAGAGATTCTTCATTTTGTTATGGTCTTCTGAATTTTGTTGGAAAAATTTTAAGGTGTCTGTTAACTTGGATAAACTCAAACTGCAGAACTCATTGGTTGGCAGCAGTTGAAATTTCATGAATGTGAGTAGTTCATGGTTCAGCCAGACGTTTGTCCAGAATTTATTTGGGGCTTCTTCTCTCTAGTGCTTTTGTTTCAAGAATTGCTTCTGTCATATTCAAACTGCTGGGATTGTCCCTAACTTCTGGTTCATGATGTAGATTGGGGTTTTCCCTAAATAAAAAGTCAAAAGAAACAGGGAATTTTACATACCATTACATTTTTTATACCTGTCAACTCCATTTCTTTTCTTTTACATGTCTGCCTTTGGTTGCTCTTTAGCACCTTCGGAAAGCTGTTTTTAAATAATGTGTCTAGAGTTTATAGTTCTGATCTGTGCTGTGTTAAGAACCATGTCACTATGAGCAGATTCTGCCCCTATCCTAAATTAAAACAAACAAACAAACCAAAGTTAATATGCCATTAGTTAACTCAACAATTATAGAGTCTGTTATGTGCGGTTGACAACATAGACCCCTCCTCTCAGGGTTTTCACATGTCCATAGAAGAAATAAATATAAACAAGTGTGAGAAATACAGTAATAGAAATACCTGCTTAGAAAGACAGTAGCGGACAAAGTGATTGATTCTCACTGGGCTAGGCAATATGGACACACTGGCAGAGAGTTTAAGGAATGCATTTTGAAGGAATATTATTTCCTGCTTAGAGTTTGAAAGGTTAATATGTGTTTTTAGGCAAATAGGGAAGGAAGATGGATGTACTATGCTTTTAAGTTTCAATATAGGGACAAAAGAGATGATGTAAAACACAGAGCCAAGTTCAGCTGGAAACTTTAAAATCTTGCTTAACTTCTCTTGCCTTTGCTCCTTCTATTATGTCTGACTTTAGGATTTCCCCCACTTAAATCATCAGGGTGACTGATCAGCTGATTTATTAAGTTCAAATGTGACCTGGCCAGTTTTCTCTGTGTTCTACAAATATTTAACATTAGCCCTTTAACTGGGAGGAGTTGAGTGCTAGAACATAAAAAACCAAACAAACAAAGAAACAAAAAAACACCTTAGGTTTTTACCCTGGTCCTGAGTTCGTCAGCATTTCAAACAGCTGAGGCTACAAATGGGCCTTGATCACAGTGGTAAGTTCCTGGTAAGAATTAATTTTATTTAAGAATTGATCAATGGGGCGCCTGGGTGGCTCAGTGGGTTAAAATCTCTGCCTTCAAGCAACCTCTTCGACCTCAACCGCAGCAACTTCTTCCTAGGAACCTCACCAAAGGCAAGGGAAGCAAGGGCAAAAATGAACTATTGGGACTTCATCAAGATTAAAAGCTTTTGCACAGCAAAGGAAACAGTCAACAAAACCAAAAGACAACTGACAGAATGGGAGAAGATATTTGCAAATGACATATCAGATAAAGGGCTAGTATCCAAAATCTATAAAGAGCTTCTCAAACTCAACACCCATAAAACAAATAACCCAGTCAAGAAATGGGCAGAAGACATGAACAGACATTTCTCCAAAGAAGACATCCAAATGGCCAACAGACACATGAGAAAGTGCTCAACATCACTCGGCATCAGAGAAATACAAATTAAAACCACAGCGAGATACCACCTTACACCAGTCAGAATGGCTAAAATCAACAAGTCAGGAAATGACAGATGTTGGCGAGGTTGCGGAGAAAGGGGAACCCTCCTACACTGTTGGTGGGAATGCAAACTGGTGCAGCCACTCTGGAAAACAGTATGGAGATTCCTCAAAAAGTTGAAAATGGAGCTACCCTACGACCCAGCAATCGCACTACTGGGTATTTATCCTAAAGACACAAAGGTAGTGATCCTCAGGGGCACGTGCACCCGAATGTTTATAGCAGCAATGTCCACAATAGCCAAACTATGGAAAGAACCTAGATGTCCATCAACAGATGAATGGATAAAGAAGATGTGGTATATATATACAATGGAATATTATGCAGCTATCAAAAGAAACGAAATCTTGCCATTCGCAACGACATGGATGGAACTGGAGGGTATTATGCTGAGCGAAATAAGTCAATCAGAGAAAGACAATTATCATATGATCTCTCTGATATGAGGAACTTGAGGGGCAGGGTGGGGGGCTGTGGGGGGTAGGGAGGGAAAAATAATGAAACAAGATGGGATGGGGAAGGAGACAAACCATAAGAGACTTCTAATCTCATAAAACAAACTGAGGGTTACTGGGGGGTGGGAGGGTAGGGATAGGGTGGATGGGTTATGGACATTGGGGAGGGTTTGTGCTTTGGTGAATGCTGTGAAAGATGTAAGCCTGATGATTCACAGACCTGTACCCCTTGGGCAAATAATAAAAATAAAATTAAAAAAAAAAAATCTCTGCCTTCAGCTCAGGTCATGATCTCAGGGTCCTGGGACTGAGGCCTTTATCGGGCTCCTTGCTCAGTGGGGAGCCTGCTTCCTCTTCTCTCTCTGACTGCCTCTCTGCCTACTTGTGATCTCTCTCTCTGTGTCAAATAAATAAATAAAACTTAAAAAAAAAAAAAAGAATTGATCAATGAACAGTGTTAAGTCCCCTTATCAGCTGGTCTATTTTAAAGCATTTATTTGTGTCAGGGATCTTTGCTCTATTTGTATAGGAATTTTAACAGATGCGCATTAGAGGCCTATTAATTCATTTTACTTTTGCTAATAGTTCCAGGCTCATCTTAATGTCTACATTAACTGTCCATGTTAGTAGTTGCTGGATCCCTCAGAACATTGGCACTAAGAACCAAGAAAATCTTAACCTTCTATCTGGGGAAGAGGTTAGACTCAAATAATTTTGAAACCTGGAGTCCCTTCATTGGGAGAAGAAGAGCTAAGATGAAATGAACAAATGAAGTGTTAAGTTTTTGATTTGGTTAACAGATACTGGAGAAAGGAATAGCACCCTTCAGTGGTTACCAGTTGCTCTTAAGCTGAAAATTCTTTTTTTTTTTTTAAAGGTTTTATTTATTTATTTGAGAGAGAGAGAGTGAGAGAGAACATGAGAGCGGGGAGGGTCAGAGGGAGAAGCAGACGCCCCACTGAATAGACAGCCCAATATAGGACTCAATCCCGGGACTCCAGGATCATGACCTGAGTTGAAGGCAGTCGCTTAACCAACTGAGCCACCCAGGCGCCCAAGCTGAAAATTCTTTTTTTTTTTTTTTTTTTTTTTNATCTTTTTTTTTTAAAGATTTTATTTATTTATTTCACAGAGGGAGAGAGATCACAAGGAGGCAGAGAGGCAGGCAGAGAGAGAGAGGGGGAAGCAGGCTCCCCGCTGAGCAGGGAGCCCGATGCGGGCCTCGATCCCAGGACCCTGAGATCATGACCTGAGCCGAAAGCAGAGGCATTAACCCACTGAGCCACCCAGGCGCCCTCAAGCTGAAAATTCTTAATATGACCTGTAAGCCCCTACATGATCTGATGCCAGCATAGCTCACTTGTCTCATCTCTTGCTACTCTTCCATTCATTATTCCTTCTTCTTCCGCCTTGCTCTCTGCACACCAGCCACACTGGTGTTCTTTTATTATCTTTTATTAGAGGCTCTTATTATCCTTGGGCTTTGGTAAACCCTATTATCTCTGCCTCAGATCCTTTTCATTTCCCTTTTCTCTTCCCCTAGTTACTTTCTCCTCTCCCAAATTAATTTTTCAGATATTTCATGGCCTCTCCAAATAAGGTAAAATGCATTAATAATCTCACTGTGCTGAAATACAAGCATTATGGCATCAGGAGTTTTCATCTTAACTACTGTATTTTGAGTACCTAATATAGGCCTTTGCATATGGTATGTGCTTAGTAAATATTTGAATGAATAAATGAATAAATCCAGAGATGAATGAATTATTTAGAATCCCATTTAGTTAATTTTCAGTGAGAAATAAATCTGCCAAAAATTAGTGTGAAGAATTTATTCCTACCACTTCCTATTAAAGTGAGGAGGTAAATCTCCAGAAATAAATAACCAGTTGCTTTTAGAGATTTATTGTCTCACTGTTTGAGTATGATCCCTAGTTATAACATAATGAGACAATGTCTACCGAGCTGTAGTACTTATTATATAGATGATGCCCAGTGCATACACTAAACTGAACTACAATAAATAATATTATTTCTGGCTTTTCACTCAGACTGTTAGAAAAATAGTTATGTGTAACAAGCATTGTAATTCTTTCAACACTCTACATTAGATTTTTAAAAAATTAGGTTTTTGAGCAGCCCTAATATGATGAATTGAAGGACCATTGATTATGGTCCTTCTAAAGAGATATGCAGAAACTAGTAAAGGTTCATACAGTTAAAGCTATTAAGAACAGGTTAGATGAAATTTGATAACTTATATGAAATGCTTTGAAGGGGTACCTATATTAAGTTAAAATGATTTTTTTACCTACTTTAATGAAAAGATGAGAAAAGTATAGCTTTTAATAGGAAAAGTTTATTTCAGATGAAAGAAAAAACATTTTTAAGGTTAAGAGTGAAACAGACTTAGAAATATTCTAAGAAGTGAGCATGTTGACAGTTCATCCTTGAAGTTGATCCTTTCTTTTAAAAAGAAAATAGGAAAATATTAGTTATAAAAATATTTATTGAATAAAGACAACTAGCTTGGACAAGACCTACTCCTTGTTTCCAGTTGTGATTATGTGACTGCCTAGTTTTATTTATTGTACTTATTTTCAGTGGGTCATATAGAATTACTGGCTCAATCACTTTTTTTCTTTTTATGTGTGCCTGAGAGTGTGATTCATATACCCGCATGAATGAATGTTGTACTTTTTCTCTCTTTCTTTTCTTACAGTGCCTGGCATAAGGGGTTTACATTTTTAAGGATGAGGGCGCCTGGGTGGCTCAGTGGGTTAAGCCTCTGCTTTCGGCTCAGGTCATGATCTTAAGGTCCTGGGATTGAGCCCCGCCTGGGGCTGTCTGCTCAGCAGGGAGCCTGCTTCTCCCTCTCCCTCTATCTGCTTCTCTGCCTGGTTGTGATCTCTCTCTCTCTCTGTCAAATAAATAAATAAAATCTTAAAAAAAAAAAGAATGAGATTTACTTTTATTTTTTGTTTTTTTTTAAGATTTACTTTTTAAGATTTGCTTTTATTTGGAATTTCAGATAAAATATCTCATTTTATCTGAAGTCTTTAAAACTGTCACATGATTTTGGGGTGCATAGGTGGCTCAGTCAGTTAAGCATCTGACTCTTGGTTTTGGGTCAGGTCATGATCTCATGGGTTGTGGGATTGAGCCCTGTGTCTGGCTCTCTGCTCAGCAGGGAGTTTGCTTGAAAGATTCTCTCCCTCTGCCTTTGTGCCCTTCCTGTTCCCTCAAATAAATACATCTTTGAAAAAAAGAGAAAAACTTCACGTGAATTTTGTTCTCCTTAGAGAGTCATAGCAGCAGAGTGGCACTTATGCCTTTGAGACTTCTATCCCAAAGAAGAGCCTCTGCTAGAAGATATTAATAATTAGGAATAGATTGGGGTTAGAGACCAGTGAAATCACAATATTTTTAATTAAATATATTTTCTGATTTAAAAAAATATGTTCCCTTAGTGAAAAATTCAGGGTATCCGAAATAACAGTCATCCATAATAGTGTCATCAAAAGTCCATATTTATAACTTGGTATAAGTTCCTTCTTTTCTTTTCTTTCTTTTTTTTTTTTAGCTTTGTTAGGCACTAGGCAAAATAAATACCTTACCCATGTTGGTATGTATGTGGGATGTTGCAACCATGGTGTTATGGGTGGAATTTACTGCCATCTCCCCAATAATAACAAAAAGGTACGTTGGAATCTTAACCTCCAGTAACATAGAATGTGACCTTGGAATAGGGTCTTTATAGCAAAACCAGAGTTAGCTCAGTAAACCAACACAGAATCCCATTTTTGAGAACCAGGTAAACTCAGTGAGCATTAGGGGTTAAAAGTTTACTTCTCAGAATATCTGAATTAGAGCACAAAGCAGAAAGACTAATTCTCAGTCTTACCTGCTAATGGAACCTGAGTCCTTAATACTCTGCTGGGCTTAAGGCTGAGCCTTTATTACTTGAGGCTGTTGGGGTTTGGAAAAGCAGGGATTCAACCTTAGATAAGTTAAGTGACTTGCCCCAAGATCATATTTTCAATCCGAGTTGGTGTTAGAATTGTGATCTACATCTTTACACTCTCTTCTTTTCTAATCTAGTGCTTTTGGCTGTATTACACCATCTTGAATGTTAAGATTAAGTGTAACCTCATAGTTACTTCACAAAGTATGATTATTGCTATAAAATCTAAAAAATAATATTGCAACTTGGAGAAACATTTTTGAATAGATGAATCTTGGTATTATATAAATATGAAATTGCATAAAATAAAAAATTTAGTATGGTTTTATTATTTATTTTACTTTCATTTTCATCCCATGGGAATGAGCTTGCCATATTTTATTGAACATTTAGCAATATTAGGGTTGAGCGTTTAATGAATGCTGATACCTAAAATGGTAGTCAGAAGAGTTGGGCCTCTTAAAAGTTACATGTCTGGACATTGGGGAGGGTTTGTGCTTTGGTGAGGGCTGTGAAAGATGTAAGCCTGATGATTCACAGACCTGTACCCCTTGGGCAAATAATAAAAATAAAATTAAAAAAAAAAAAAGTTACATGTCTGTATAATCTTGACCATGTTGAAATTTATATTCTAGTGAAGATCAGCTTGGTTTTAGAAGTGATCTGTGGCAGACTTAACTTTTACAGTTGCTCTTTTGAGTTGTTACAGTAATAGTTAATGAAACAAGAGTGAGAACCTACAATTGTCCTTATTTTATAAATGAGGAAACATACCCAGAGGTTATCAGAATAGAATGATAGGGGCACATTGGAAAATCGTGCTTCTAAATTTGTATGATTTGTATATTTAACAGATTTGGTTTTAGAAAAGCTTACTCTTAAGTGTTTATAAGAATGTGTGTATTTTCTGATTATAATAGCATATATGCTCATTGAAGATCATTTTGAAAATTTATGTGAAAGAAGAAATTAAAAATTAACAGCAATCTCTACTCTGTATTAATCACTGTAAATACTTAAATATATTTGTTAATACCGTTATTTCTGTTACTATTCAAATGCTGTGGAAGCAAGACCACTGGACTGCAAATAAGGAAATCTGTATATTCTGCCTGTCCATTATCTTAGTTGTTGGCCTTGGTTGTATGGTTTATTACCGTTTTTTTTTTTTTTTAAATCGTGAAGGATCCCTTTTCTTACCCTTTTCCCTTTCCCAATTTCTACTAAATTATTTTTAATAAATAAATATTACTTTGATTTATAGGGGATAAATAGTTTAACAATACTGCATTTATCTACATTCAGAGAAGAACAAAGGGTGATGATGTTTATGTTAGCTAATATACTTTTAATTCTGGGGTACACAGTATGTTAGACTTTTTGAAGTATTAAAAATGGATTGAGCATTTGACTCTATAAAGGCCTAAGGTCTCCATGAAGGGAGCAGTTGGAGTAGGTGGACTATAGTAAAACCCTTTTCAGGTTTAAAATGCTGATACTCTGATTCCATTGCACGTTGGTATGAACTCTTGTTTCCTTATTGTTATTATTCCCCAAATGATAATTATTTTGCTTTCTAGACCTATAAGCTAATATCTCAAAAACTGTTGCACATGAGTATAGTTATTTTACTGTGAATAATTTATGAGTTGCAGACATTGTATCACTCAAAGCTATCATATTCTTTTGCCTAATATCCATTTTATGAGAAACTGAAAGTAAATATATTTTTTGTATTTTTACCAACCTTATCCTAATCAAGTATTACTGAAGCTGTTGTCAAAACATGTGTTTACATTTTAAAGTTCTCACTTTGAGGCTAAGTACTATGAAGCTGTTTTTCAGAGTTGCATTCATTGTTGTAATTTTTGGCAACATATCCATCAGTTTCTACTATCTGATGATTGTATGTGGTACTAACAGAGGTAAGTACTGACAAAAGGATTTTCTGCTGTCTTACAGGTTTTATATTTTTTTGCTTGGTGCCAGCTCCAGCTGACCTTATTATAGTGAAGCCAATGAGATACATAATGATACCTTTTTCAGAGTACCATTTGGCTTACTTTTACTTCTTTTATGTAGACATATCTCCAGTTTCATACTTACCAGATATTTTTCAGTGTAGACTTGATAAAATCATATAACTAAAAATAGCACGTTTCTTACCTTACTGTAGTATTAGAGAAATATTGTAAATGCTTATTCTGACAAAAAACAAATAAAATGGAGGTAAAATTTAGTCCTGCATTTATTCTTTAATAATTTCTTTATAAGAATGATATTTAAAAATTTTTTTTGATTAATAAAAGTTATTTAATCCATTGTTCGTGTTCCTCACGGACTCAGGGATGACAAAGCTATTTAAAAAGGGGGCATAGAAATTAAGTTTATGATTTTAGCAATTTTAAATAATACTTTAATAATAAAATAGCATTTTATTTTTTAAATAGCATTTTAATGAACACTTTTGAATTTTTATTATCTTTTTTATTGTTTTTTGTTAAGCTCAACTTTTTATTTTTATTTTTTTTAAAGATTTTATTTATTTATTTGAGAGAGAGAGAGATCACAAGTAGGCAGAAAGGCAGGCAGAGAGAGAGGAGGAGGCAGGCTCCCCACTGAGCAGGGAGCCTAATGCGGTGCTGAATCCCAGGACCCTGAGATCATGACCTGAGCCGAAGGCAGAAGCTTTAAGCCACCGAGCCACCAGGTGCCCCAAGCTCAACTTTTTAAAATGTGAGTTCAGGTTTGAGAATTAATATACAATTAGTAATTAAAGTGAGTTGTATTCAGTTTGAAAGAAATGCTATTCTACTGGTAACAGTAGATACTTTGATGTTATTTCTAAGCCATGTTCTTCTTGTAGTTCTGCACGTCATTATTCCACAGGCATTGCTCAACATACAAACCTCTGTGAATAAGTTTTTTCTCCTGTCAACTTGGTATAGTGCAGTGATTCTGTATGTGGTCACCAGTTACTGCATACTTACTTGCCAGGCACTATGATGGGAAATAGCATTTAAATACTTGGCTTTTGGGTGCCTGGGTGGCTCAGTTGGTTAAGGGGCTGCCTTTGGCTTAGGTCATGATCCCAGGGTCCCCGGATCAAGCCCTGCATTGGACTCCTTGCTCAGTGGAGAGCCTGCTTCTTCCTCTCCCTCTGCTGCTCCCCCTGCTGTTCTCTCTCTCTCTCTCTCTCTCTCTCTCTCAAATAAAGAAATAAATAAAATCTTAAAAATACTTAGGTCATATTAATCTCCTTATAGACAGAAATTGAAAAAGCAATTACACTAGATAAATGCTTTCATAAAGATAGGCACAAGGTATACTGCTTAGGAAATGGCACTGAATTGGAGGATGGGTTAGAAAATGTTTTCCTTTAAGAAATAACTCCTGAGCGAAATCTTGTTACCCAGATCAAGAGGATTAAAAAGGGCATTTCAAGCATGTGCAGAAGCTTAGCGATGTGAGAAAACATAACCTTTTCTTTCTTTGTCCCGTTTCTCCATCATGAGACCTTTTTCCATAAAAACGTTTCTTTGTATTCTCACTTTTCCCTCCAGTTCTTTTACATCCTTACCTGAAATCTGTCTCAGTGCTTTTTCTTTTTCCAAGTTCAGTGTGCCTCAAGATGAACAGAGAATCTGGTGTTCTCCAGATATTTTGCTTCTAGATCACTTTTTTAAAATTACCTTTTTCCAGCAATCCCTTTCTACTTTGAAATCTGTGCTTTTAACCTGTGATATCATCCTTGTTCCATTATCTATTAACCTATAGGATATTCCTCAAGGAATTTTGTCACCATTTTCCTTTGTGGCCTGACTGTTTTCTAAGAGTCATGGATTATTTCACCTCATAGGTAAAAGTTTCCTTCAGAGTAAGCCTCTCAGTTCATTCCTGTTGCAACAACTTAAATTTTCATACAAGTCTAGCAACTGGCTAGCCAGACATCAGACTTTGGAATCACTAGAGCTGTTGTTTTAAAAATCTTGAATGCTGTAATTATTTATTCTGATATCAATATATCTTTTATGTTTTCATTTCCAATAACCTGGCTTTTGCCCTGATATCTGGTTTCTTAAATCTCTTTCCTTCATTCTTCTTTCTACCAAATTCAGGTTCAATTGAATATTGTTGCAGATATGCACATATGTGAGAGTCTTTGGCTTATTTGACCTTGGCACTCTTATTTTTTGATAATCCCATAAAAATACATACATGTATGTTTTGTATCTTAGTTGTCAGCCTGGCAATGCTGGGGAGAAAAATCCCATAATTATCTTGATTGGTTTATTAGAAACCCATGTTTTTATTTTTTTATTTTATTATTATTATTTTTTAAAGATTTTATTTATTTATTTGACACACAGAGAGATTACCAGTAGGCAGAGAGGCAGGCAGAGAGACAGGGAGAGGAGGAAGCAGGGTCCCTGCTGAGCAGAGAGCCCGAGGGGCCTCGATCCCAGGACCCTGAGATCATGACCTGAGCCGAAAGCAGAGGCTTTAACCCACTGAGCCACCCAGGCGCCCAGAAACCCATGTTTTTAAATACTATCTGTCTTCTTAGTGTCTCCCAATATATTTTTTTAAATTTTATTTATTTGACAGAGAGATCACAAGTAGGCAGAGAGGCAGGCAGAGGGAGAGGAGAAGCAGGCTCCCTGCGAGCAGAGAGCCCAATGCAGGGCTCGATCCCAGGACCCTGAGATCATGACATGAGCCGGCCGAAGGCAGAGGCTTAACCCACTGAGCCACCCAGGCACCCCCCCTAATAATTTTTTAATGTTTCTAGTTTTGGAATAAATGCCCTCAGAATTTTTCCAGTGCATATGAGGACTGGTGATTAGGTGTGCTGAATAAGGTGGATTCAGATATTATGATTTGGTAATTATCTTCTGTTTTTCATCTAGTCCCCATTCTCAATAATAAAATAGTACTCGTGAGTCACTCTCCAACTTGTGATCTAGAATAATACCAGCACTGTTGAAGCTCCGTTATGTTACTTCCCAATCCTCTTTTCCTCAGAATAACTAATTTTAAACATTACATTTATACTTATCATTCTCTTCTCTTTCATATGGTTTTATAAACATGTATATATGTGTACATCAGCTGTTTGATGATTAGTTATGGTTTTTAAAAAATAAGCTTTATGAAACGGAAGCCTGTATGTGATTTTCTGAAAAAGTTTTTTTTTTTTTTTTTTTGGACTCAACATCATGGGTTTGAATTCATTCATTTGACTGTCTTAAACCTCAGCACAATGCTTATGAGATAGATACTACTATTATCCAACCTTAGAGATGGGGAAGCTGAGCACAGATGTATATTAAAGTGACTTGCGTGAGGTTATACATCCAGTTAATTTCTGTGTCTAGATTTTAACCCAGGAAGTCTATCTCAAAGTCCAGGCTCTTAGCCATTACATGGTATTTACATTCACTGCTAATCAGGGATATGTCTGTGTTTATCTTCTTTTTCTCTCTATATATTTACTGTATTTAAAATACCAGCAGATATCTACAGGGAATTAAGAATCAGATGGAGAGTACACATTTCTTTATTAGCAACATCAGATTCCATAAGATAGTACACTGATAAAATGACTAAGGGAAAATAACTTTGAATGTACCAATGTCTTATCTAGACAGATTAACGTTTTAGAATAAGATAGAAATAAAGACAATTTCAGGCATACAGGGACTCAGAAAATGTCTTGTCTCTTGATCATTGCTGAAAGAATTACTAATGATGTACTCTAGCAAGAAGAGCAGTGAACTTAGATAAAATAGTGGGATACAGGATGTAATGATGCACAAAGAAAGCTGTAAAATGTATTGTGAAATTTAAATAGAATTGAAAAAGTTACATAGGAGTTGGGAGAGGAGGAAGTATAGAAGAGAACAAAATAGTAAACTATGTTTCTGGTCCTTTTTGGGGGAAGGAGACATACACTTGCTAACATCAGATTTGGCTAGGAAAAAATAACTAGTAATAATAACCTATATTCATTAAGCATTTAGAATATAGTAGATATTTTGTAAAAATTTTACATGGATTATAAGATACACATAATCTTGAATATGAGTACACACTTGTGAAGGTGTATCAGTCAGTCCTTCCTGCCTTTGTTTCCCTCTGTTTTAGACAACCAGTGTTTTAATTGTGCATTCCAATTCTCTATCAAACTATTACTCTGAGGAGGATATCTCTCTGCCCATTGTTAGATGTTAGGAGCTGTAAAGTATGTATTCCTTGGTCTGAAGAAATGACCATCAGCTGTCCAAACTGGTGCAGTATCATCTGTTCTGGTTCTTTTATAGTACTCTGAGCATTTGCATCTATCCCTGGGTAAGCAAAGCCCAGTCCAGAGGCAGTGTCTGCTCCTGTCAAGAGCCCCATTTGTAAAAAAAAAAAAAAAAAAAAAAAAAAAAGAACCCCATTTGTAGTTTCCAGTACTACTAGCGTCAATCTGATTTGCCAGCTCTGATTAGGGCCTTCCCTCTAGGGAATCTCCCACATAGTCATCTGTAGTCTGTCTCATTGACCAGCAGAACAGTTTTTACTGTCATTTTATGCTTCAGAGGGTACAAGAGTAACATGTTTAGACTTAGCCCATCTCTGCATTGCTGTAGTGCCCCCATGTCTACTCATTTCATGGATCCAGATGGCCAACCTAAGTGAGCATACAGTGATATCTGCTTAGCGATTCCAGTCACCTTCTGAATCTGGACTAGAGTTCTTCTGATGGCCTTCAACATGTCCTACTATAATGCATCCCTGATACTCCAATAGTGACTTCCATAGGCCCATGCACGATGTGAACATCCCTTGTATAGGCCAAGTTTCCATTGCCCTCCTACCTAACCTTAGGGG
Organism: Ailurus styani; assembly: GCA_002007465.1. Classification (NCBI taxonomy): domain Eukaryota; kingdom Metazoa; phylum Chordata; class Mammalia; order Carnivora; family Ailuridae; genus Ailurus; species Ailurus styani. The sequence goes on along the minus strand of LNAC01000387.1, from coordinate 1,480,865 downwards.
CAGGCCACTGGCCATTGCCTATGAGTCAGTAAATGCCTAAACATAGCAGCTTTTATTGATGTTCAGTTCTTCCATCACTGCTAGGAAAAATGCAGTTCGGCATACCAAGCTGATCTATTTTTACCTTTTCTTCACTCAGAGTGGTGATCTTCCAAACAGGATGTTGTCCATTCACCTTGGAACTGCTGTCCACAAATCAAGTAGCTCTTTGTTGAGTAGTCAAGAACTGTTAATATGGCATTGTCCAAGTGACAATAGAATCCAGTACCTTCTCACACATTTTCAGAGTCAGTCCTAGGGTAAACGAGACTCCGTGCTCCTGAGAACCCTCTCCATGCATTTCTCAGGCAGCATGACCCTGTATAAACCATATTCATTTTATTATGTTACTCTTCTGTTTACTGCCATCCCTACTAGAGTGTTCTCTGACATCGTCCTAGACATTATGGCTATTTCAGGTTTCAAGATCATTTTATTTCCTACAGTCATAGGGGTGGCTTCAATAAGTAATGTCCAATAGCAAGGCAGTGAATGCCCCTTAAATGGAAATTCTCTAGTCCAGCATTCTAGTAGTCATTGCTGGGAGGCACTCACAGACTCTTGCCCTAAGCCCTTGTCTGTGCTTCACATGGGGCTGTTGCACAGAGAATTTGCTGCTGCCAACACTCCAGCTTCTATTCCATGATGTGTGGACTTAGGCAGTCTTATTGGTTCCTATTTAGCATGTTCAACTAATATTGCTTGAAGGGCAAGATTTACATGCCTGGTGGTTTTCAAGGGGAAATGTTTCCCAGTCAGATATAAAGTCTATCTCCATAACACAATCTGATAAAAAAGATGCAACCACTTCACATAAAGCCTGTTCAGACATACCAATTCTGCTACAGACCCTCACCTTAATTCCATCAACTCTTAAATTTCTAATGTAGCTTCTGTTAGGAGTTTATCCATAGGTTTTGTTTTTTTTGTAAAACTAGATAGGGAAAGGTGTTCCCCAGCCAGATATAATATCCATTCCTATTAAATGTTCAGGTAAAGTTGATAGAACTTTTTTACGTTATAACTGCTTAAAGATTCCAACTTTCATATCATGTTATATCGTGCCACCCATTACATTTTTATATTCTCTTAATCTAATTTTAGCCCAGGTCAGGGCTTTATCAGTTGGTTTTAGTACCACCACTTGTAGGGTTTCTGTATAAGGAGTTCTGGAAACTTCTCTTTTTTACCCTCTTATCATTTTATCCACTCTACTGCGAAAGTCTTTGGGTCTCCAGCAAGGGATTGAGCCAGGGACGCTGCCGTTTTGTCAATCTCTATTTTGATTCATCTGCCTAACAACTGTCCCAAGGTATTGCAGATCAAGTTTCTCATTGTAATCTCTGCCTTCTGACTCATAAAATTTTTTCAAAATGTAGTAAATTGGGTCGATTTGTTTGGGTCTCTGTAATGTTGGCAGACTAACAGAGATTTGTTTGGCCCACACAGCTTTTGATAGGCTGTATTAAAACCTGTGTTTTAACCTCATCGCTGCCCATTTTATTTATCCCATTTCTTAATAACCATCTAAAGATTTCTACCCTCTTAGGATGAGTCCTGTGACTCTCCCCTTTATGATGATTCTTTGTTTCCTCCCTATCAATATTTGCTTTATTCATCTTTCTTCTTAATACCTGTTTAAAATTTCCAGCTTGTTGGGAAAAGTCCCTTAACTCTCCCTTCAGCCTCTTCCCATTCTCTAATGAACCTAATGTTTTTATTAGCATCTGTAAAACCCATAAGGGAAAGCTGAGTCACCAAATTTAATAAAGCTTCTTGAACTGTTTTTCATTTTTGCAGTAATCGGATTATATGAGGTGGCCATGTGGAAGAGTCCCCCTTAACTGCATTTCCACAACCTGGGTAATGGGTATATTCAGTGATGAGTGTCCTGGTCATCATAAAGCTAGTCCAGTATGGTTTGTATGTCAGGCATATTGGCTGCTTCATCTGGGTTGTTCCACTTAGCATTTATGGGGAGTGGTGGGCTGTCCCCTTTCTGAGGGTAAACAGACCTTATAGTGGCTTTTATCCAGTCTCCCATGCTGGCTGATCCCTCAAGAATAACTTCCTGTGTGTGTCTGGATTACTGATAGCCATTTGTGATTTTCCATAGTGAGCTGTGGATCCAGTATCAGCCCAGATACGCTCTTCCAACGCTGCATCATTCAACACCAGACACTCCTCCTAAATTAGTCATTCTCATAATCCATTTTATTAAATGTTCTTCAGGACGCCCATGATACCAGTTTACAAAATGAAACAACTTCACACTATTTTCATTACATCCCTGGCTTTGTCCTCCCTCCCTGTGGACTACCTTCTTGGTGACCAAAGGTCTTAGAGGTACTCTCTATTGTTTCTGCTTAATTTTTCCTTTGGGGAGTGGATTTGAAGCTAGTGACTTAAGCCTGGACTGACTGAAATTTGAGCTTGGTCTCTCATCAAGGTCTGACTCAGTACTTTTAATGTTATTTTAGCTATTACAGATAACAATAACCAAGAGATTGTATATTTTGTCTTTTTCTTATTAGTTTGCATTTCTTTATGCATCCAGGGAACTAATTCCCAGGCAGTTGGATTCATCTGTAAATTCCTTTGTTAACTTTACCTATAGCAACTGAGCACAGCATAGCTGCTCCATACTATGGGTGACATATGGCCACCCAGGAATCAAAGGTTCTTCATCCCTTGCCCTTTCATCCTTTCCTTTCTCTGAACCACAGGTTTCTGTGAGCCAAGCCCGTTCTAGCAGGTCTCATTTCTCTGCCACCAACTATAATTCTGACACCAATTCAGATTCTGATTCCAATTCTGATGTGTGTTTTTCCCTATATCACAAAGCAGTTGACTCAGTTTGGACACTGTCTACTTGGAGATAGTGTCAGATCCCACAGGTTAAGGGCTTAGTCCTCAAGACTGCCTGCTCCACCCCCAGATGCCAATTTTAGTCCAGGTTGTCACCTTTGCTTCTCATCAACTGTAGATTGGAGGCTCTAATGACCCCTTCCTTGGGTTCCATTAATTTGCTAGAGTGGCTCACAGAATTCAGAGAAACATTTTATTTGCTAGATTACCAGTTTATTACAAAAGGCTGTAACTCAGGAATGACCAAATGGAAGAGGTATATAGGGCAAAATATGGGAAAAGGGGCATAGAGCTTTTTGCGGTCTCTAAGGGTGCCATTGTTCCTGAATCTCTGGGTGTTCACCAACCTGGAAATTCTGTGAACCTCATCCTTTTGGGGTTTTATGGAGGCTTTATTATATAGGCATGATTGATAAAGTCTTTGGCCATTAGTAGTGATTGAACTCAGTCTCTAACCCTTCTTCTCTCCCCAGACTTGTGTTGGGGAGGGGCTAGGAGGTCTAGACTGAAAGTTCTAACCCTTTAGTCCCAAGGTTGGTTCCCCTGGCAACCAGTCCTCAATATTAAGTTATCTAGAGGCTTCCTCAAAGTCAGCTCGTTAACATGACAAAAGATACCTTTATTTCTCTCATCTGTTAGGAAATTTTAAGGGTTTGAGGAGCCTACGCCAAGGATGGGAACAAAGTACAAATATATATATATATGTATATATATATACACACACATATATATATTATTATAAATCACAATATCACATCAAGTCAGCTCTCAGAAACTGTAGTACATTCAAGGACAGAGACAGACACATAAAAAATTGGAGATTTTAACACTTCCCTCTCCATGCAAGGAAGATCATATTCATGAAATTTAGCAAGTGTGTTGAGTACCTTAAAATATGATCAAGAATGGATCCTATTTATATCAAACTCTAAACCCTGACATTAGTAGACCATATCTTCTTTTTAAATGCACATGGAACATTAATGAACATTGAACGTGTTAGAAGTCAACAAAAAAATCTCAGTGAATTCCAAAGAAGAGAAATAATAAAAACAGCATTCTCTGATCACAATGCCAAGTGTTAAGAATGAACAAACTCAATCCAAAAACAGCAAGGAGTAGAATGATTCACAGAAAACCCTGGATAAGTACCATCAGATGACAGAACTAAAATAATTTAGTAATGAGTTTGATGTTCTTTATTCAGAGGAAAACAATCCATGGATTGGGGGAGTAAAGTCCCTCACAAGCAGTGGAGCACTCTTCCTAAGGAATTTTGTTTAAGAGGGATTTTTATAGAGCATGAATTAGCTGTATTTTGGAAATGGCATGATTGGCTGAGGTTGCATGTCTGACCTTATTTTGAAAAATTAAGGAGCAAGGAAATGAGTATAGAGCCCAGAATTGGCTTGGCATTTGGGGATGGGATGACTGGATATATTGCATTTCTGGTCAAGAATAGCATTTACAGGAATACAAAAGTTCAGTTTGCTGAAGTAGTGTTATGGGCAGAGATGCCTAAATATTGCTTTCTTTTTTTTAAAGATTTTATTTATTTGAGAGAGAGGGAGAAACATCAGGAGGGGTAGAGGGAGAGGGAAGAGCAGACTCCCCACTGGGCAGGGAGCCTGATGCAAGACTCAACCCAGGACCCTGAGATCATGACCTGAGCTGAAGGCAGATGCTTAACCAACTAAGCCACCCAGGCGCCCCTAGAAGTTTATTTCATCTTGGGCCTAGGAATTTATTTCAACAACAGAAAACACAGATGATAGAGAAAAATTGATATATTAATGATCAAAGTAAGTGACAGTACTGTGTGTGTGTGTGTGTATGTATATAACTACATGATTGAGAGAATAATGGGAAGAAAATAAAATTCTATATATGTGTTTTACAAGAGTTACAAGTGGTAAAGGGACAGCAAATGAACCAGATAATTAGCAATCCTCATTCCCTCTCTTCCCACCTCCCCAAACCACTAACTTTATTAAAAATATACAAATATGACTTTAAGATAAAAAGGATAAAGATAGTCACTAACTGGTTACATTTTCATTTATTCATGTGGAAAGAATAAGTAATTTTAATTCCACCAAGTATGTGCTTGTTTGTATTTTCCCTTATAGTTACACTATGACATTTTCATCCATGTATATTTTATTCCTTAATTTGAATTTTGGCCTGACTTAGAGTTAGTTAGGCTGCTTTATCTTCTAATCTAGATCTAAAGGCTGTGTTACTGTCTTCTGTGAATTGCAGGATGTTTGAAATGTTTGCTGTGATAGGAAGGAAATTAAAGGAAAAAAACCCACAACAATGGACAGTTAGACTGGTGTATGTCACTACCACTGACAAGCTTTGTTATTTCCTCTTGAGAAATTACTTGTTTTGTTAATGCCCTTTAAGGTCTTCTTGTGCCATTTGGGAAGCAATTCTTGTAGGTTATGGATATCTCTATATTTTGCCTCTATAGAAATACCAGTGCACTATTTGATCTACACAGTAGCTTATTTATTTCAGCACGTCTGCCATTGAATAAAACAATCATGGTATTTCCACGGGTGCATAACATGTTATAAAGGTCCTAGCTAATTAAAGATCCAAATAAAGAGAAGTTAGAATACACAATGTTTTCCTAGACCTTAGAAATTAATCATTTATAAAGAGAGTAATAGAACAAAGTATGTGAATTTGCGAAGCTGATACAATGCAATTATGCACACGATAGAATCAAAATAGAGCTATTATCTTTAAGGAATCTTAAGAGAATTAAAAGTGATTCAGTGTTTTATCATAATACTTATTGTCTTTCCCAATTTTTCATTACTTCATTTATTATATACTCTGCATTCTGCTAATGTTGATTACCATTTATGTGCCAGGCATTGTGCTAAGTGTTACAGGTGAAATGTTGAAATGTATTTTAGGAAAATTCTCCTTTTTTTTTTTTTTTAAGATTTTAGTTATTTATTTGACAGAGAGAGACACAGCGAGAGAGGGAGCACAAGCAGGGGGAGTGGGAGAGAGAGAAGCAGGCATTCTGCCGAGCAGGGAGCCCGCTGTGGGTGGGGCTGGATTCCGGGACCCTGGGATCACGACCTGAGCCAAAGGCAGACGCTTAATGACTGAGCCACCCAGGCGCCCCCAATTCTCCTTTTTTAAAAAAGGTTTTTTTATCAGGATTTGTTCTTGAGTTGGGACAGTTCTTTTTTTTAAAAAAACTTTTTTTTTAATCAGGATTTGTTCTTGAGTATCTTTTCAAGAATTTTTGTGTAGGAAATAAATAGTCTTGAAAGAGATATTCAGGGTATAGGGCAGACTTATTTCTTAACCATAATAAGAAAGGTATCTCTGTCTAAGGCAAAAATTGGTCAGGTTTGCTACAGCCCCTTTAAAAGATTGGAGTTTCTATGTGTGCACCATCACTTGGGCTTGCCTGTGCATCAGCCCTGTGGACTTTGGAGGACAGAGGGAACCAATGCAAGCAGGAAGCATATACTGCCTGTTGTGCTTGAGTAGTAAAATCCTTTGTCTGTGACCTGGGAACCATCTCTTTTGCCAGCATTTATGAAACTGGCTAATTTGTTAGCTTGCGAGTAGGAGAAGATCTCAGACCTTTCATAGTTCTGGACCCAGTAGAGACTGGGTTTTTGATCTTACAGGATTTTTCTAGTGGAGGGAACAGTAAAACAGTTAATTACTATACTGTAGTAATTGTTATGACGAAGGAGCACAGTTTGTATGGAATCACCTAGCAGGAACACTTAACCTTGTTAACCTGGTTAGGGAGAGTCAGGAAAGCTTTCTGGAGGAAGTAACATGATGAGAACTGGAGGATAAGAGTAAGCTACCCAGGGAAAAGACAGGGTTGGGAAAGTTTTTACTTCTTAAGATATATGTATAATTGCTTTAGGCTTTCCTTTGTTTTGTGTTTATGAGTTACCTTGCTATCACATGTTAAACTCCTGAAAGATGGGCACCATTTCATATCCCCCACAGGTTTCATTCTGTACTGGATCCTCATGTGTAAGGTATATTTCTTCATTTCTTGTGAGCTGCATTTAGTTGAGATTTTTTTTTTGTCTTAAAAAATATATGCAGTTTGACAGCCCTTGTTTTTAAATTGGAGTGTTTAATTTCTTTACATGTTTTGTAATCATTGGCGTGTTTGGATTTAGACATACCATGTTTGTCTTGTCTGTTCAGTATGTTTTTCCTCACCTTTCTTGACTTCTTTTGGATTTAAATACTTTTCATAATTATTCAACACCCCTATTAACTTTTAGAATTTTGGTATTCTTTTAGTGGTTACCCTGGATATTATAACACATCTTTGATTAATTAAAGGTTAAAATAGATCCATTCTTTTTATCCCTCTTCCCCATTTAGTGCTAATGTTTTCATTTATCTTAATATTTTATACCTTTAAACCCTGCTTGGCATTGTCATTATTGATACACACAGTAAACAATTATTTGGATTTACCCATATATTCTTCCTAACCTTCATTTCTTCCTGCATCTCTAAGCATCCATCTGGGATTATTTATTTTCTGCCTAAAGAAATACATTTTAGTATTTTCTTTGTTGAAAGTCTCCTGGTTATAATCTTGAAGCTTAATTTCTTCAAATAGCTTTGAAATTTCTTTACCATTATACATTCAAATAGTGTTCCTGCTTCATTTCTTCCTCCTGTCCTTCTGGAGGTCTATTTATACATGTGATAGACCTATTCATTCTGTTCTACATCCTTTCTTCCCCTGTGCTTTCACCCTTAGTTTACTATTTGCATATGTCTGAATCTTTTCTTTTAGTACATGTTCTAATTCACTAATTCTTTTTCCAGCTGTATGTAATCTGCCATCAAACTCATTGAATTTCTGAATCCATTTTTTTTTCAGTTCTAGAAAGTACATTTTATACTCTTGTTTTTTTAATTCCTGGAACATATTAGTTATGGTTAGTTAAAATTTTGTGCCTGATAACTCCATTGTCTTTTCATCTGTGTGTTGAAGTGAGCACATCTAGTCACCTAATATGTCTTTTCCTCGGCTTTCATTCCTTTCTTATATTTTAGTACTATGACTGGCTGTTTTTGATTGAGGCTTGAATAAAGTACATCAAAAGTTGTAGAGCTAATTTAAGGCTTTGGGTGCTGTTATCTTCCTCCAGAGATGATGCCTTTTGGTTCACACTGGCACCTAGGCCTGAGACCCTAAGCAGTCTCAGATTGCCAGAATCCAATCAGAAAGTGAGATGATTTGAACTGATACTTGGTCTCTGTAAGGGCTTGTCTGTTTCTTTCTTTTTTAACTGATATAAAATTCACATTACATATAATTCATCATAGCCATTTTAAAGGGTAGGATTCAGTGATTTTAGTATATTTATAATGTCGTGTAGCCATCAACACTTTCTATTTTCAGAATATTCCCATCACTCCAAGAAGAAGCTCTTGTACCTCCGAATTCCCGATTCTTCTATCCTCTGGCAACTACTAATTTACATCATAATCATACAATATGTAGTTTTTTTGGTGACTGGCTTTTTTCATTTAGCAAGTTTGGGCTATTTTCTTTTCTACCCTTACTCTTGGGAAATAGATCTTCAAGGTAGCAAGCAAAAAGCTTGGGGTGTTTGAAAGGGTTCTTCCACTGTAAGTCTCTAAACCATAGTTTTTCCATGAGTATATCAAAATTTATATTCAGGTTCTCAGCCTTTCCACTGTTGCTTTTGTACTGGGCATTTGCATTGAAGGGAAAAATACCTTTAATTCTGCGGTGGGCTTATTTCTGTGAGCTTTCTTCCTCTGGATTTGGCTTTGCAATTCCTCATTGTCTTGGCAGCTATTTGACGTCTTTAAATATTGTTTTTATATTTTGTCTACCTTTTAAAATTCTACTCGGGACCACAGTGGGATTGGGCTCTATAAATTTTGCTGAAGGACTAAATTCCTTTATTTAACTAGTATTTATTGAATGGCAAATATATACCAGCTACTGGAGATCATAGCAAACAAACAAAGCAGGTAAGAGCCTCTGTTCCCATGGAGGTGGCAGTTTAGAGACAGGCTGTAGGAAATAAACACACACCTAAAATACATGGTATGTCAGATGGTGAAACTTTATAGAGAAAAATAATGTGGATAAGGATAGATTTCTGAAGTATTAGCTATTTTAAGTAAAGTAGTTTAGGGAAGGCCTCTTTGATACGGTGACATCCAAAGAGAGACTCGAGGGGAGAGAATGGTAGGTTCCAGGGGGAGACCATGACAGGCAGAGGGAACAGCAAATAGGCACAAATGAATGGGGAGTGTCAAGATGGTAGCTGAACCAGAGCGAAGTTGACGGATTAGATCTAAGAGGTGAAGGATGGAGCAGATTATGTAAAAAGTGCTGTTCAAGTTTGAATTTTATTGGAACTGAGTTGGAAAGCCATTGGAATGTTTTGAGCAGAAGAGAGGTATTATCTGCTTAGTACTCGCATTGATCCTATTAAAACTGGTATTGAGAATAAGGCCTGGGTAATGAGGGTAGATGAAAGAAACCAATGAGGGGATTCTTTCGCTAACCCAGACAAGAGGTAGATATTGTTTCAGATTATGGTGGTACCAGTATAAGTAGAAATTGATTAGATTCTAGATGTCTTTTGAAGGAAGAGCTAACTGGATTTGCTAGCTCTTTGGAATTGGGCATGTAAGAAAAAGAGGAGTCAAGGATGACTGAAACTTTTGTACTGACTAATTGGAAGGATGGAGAGTTTATCATTGACTGAGACTGGGAAGTTTGCTAGAAGATATAATATAAGGGTGGGATGGGGAGAAGATCAGAAATTTGTTCTTGAGCCTGTTAAATAGATGTCCATTACCTGTATAGGAGAAGATGACAAGAAATTGATTGATAGATGAGGCTGCAAATAGTTGAGCAAAAGATACACATTTGTGAGTCAATAGTATCTAGTTGGTATTTAAAGGCATGAGAGTGAATGACGTTATCCAAGAATGAGTTTGGGCGGAGAAGTGATGCAAGGACCGGGACCAATTTCAGCTTCCGTTAAGTCCCAAGGATGAGGAGGATTCAATAAAGAAAAGTAGAAAAATAGGTTGGTAGTTTGAAGGATGAGGTGGAGTCAACGATATATTCTTTTTTAAGATGGGTTAGATTGTAGTGGATTTGCATGCTGATGATACTGATCTGGTAGAGGGAATCATCCAGCACCCAATAAGGCAGGGATATAGATGTCTGGAACAATAGTTAGAGCTATTTACTTGAGAAAGGGAATGGGCATGGAGTATAGAAGTCACAGATGGAAGCATTGGCTGTTAAGAAGGTGGAAGAGGAACAGTAAAATATCCGCCAAATGAAGATGGCACTTTGAGATCAGAAAATTGAAGCAGGCAACTCCATACAGTTTACACAAAGTTTTATTCAGGGTAACTTACTGATGGGGGAATCAGGTGGATGGCAATCCATGGTAGCTGTGTAGTTATTCTCCACAAAGTCCGGACCTTAGCTGACAGATTTTATAGAGTGAGGGGACAACAAGGGGGATTATAGTGAATCAAAGGGTTAGTTGACAGCTAACCTTTAATTAGATCTTGTGGCACCACCTGTGAGTCAGGGAAAAGACTGTGTTATCTCTGACAGGTTCATGGGAGGCCAGAACATGCCTCTCCCCATCCTGACCTTGTACGGTTCTAAAGTATGTATATTAACCTCCCAGGGGCCCAGAACTTGTAATAGCCCTAAGAGAAGTCATGGAGCCTGCATGAAGAAGATGAAAGTCTAGAGATGGAGTCAGTGTTATTAGCACTTCTACAGTTGGGTTTATATAGGAGTCTGAATAGTTCATCCATAAGAAGAGACGAGAAGGGAGATGATACAGGTATACCTGCAGAGTTAATGTGATAAAAGATGACAAAGTTATTTCCTAATTGCTTTTATGTTTTTATGTTTTATGTGTCAAAGGAAGCTAGCCATCACTAGAGTAAGGATGCAGAAGCAGGTTTTAGAACTTTAAGCAGAGAAGAGAAGCTATAAAATAGTCTTATAGGAAAGTAAATAGTCTTGGGAAGTGTAGGGTGGAAGAGGAGTACTGAGATATCGTCACTTTCTCATATATACATTGGAAGAGTTTAGATCCATCTCTGAAGCTTTTATGATATTACTGGGGAGGAGAAATTTTCCCTCTATAAGGTTCAACAATTTCGGGCTTGTGAAATTAACTGACAAACGAGATTAACAGGAGAAAACAAATACAAAATATATTGGTATTTTTACATGTATGGCTCACAGAAATGAACTGAAATTCAAAGAGAGATTACTACCCTTTTTGACAAAGGAAAGAGGGTTTGGAATCCAAGAGACAGTGAATCGTGGGGAAGTGACAAGGAAATACATGGGTGAGCTAATGGAAGATAAGGGTTATTTTGGTAAAGCTTGTTTATGCAGACTCATTTTGGTGTGGGCTTTCCATCTCCAGGGATAAGGGTTGCTCTTCCCATCCTAGTGCAGGAGAGGTGGGACATTTATGCCACTTTCACAAAGATATATTTATACCCCGCTTTCAGGCAGATTATGGAAGAGCAGAATACTCTTCCTATATTTTTTGCTTATTAATTGCTGTCAGCTTAAAATACTTCTTATGCCAAAATGGCTTATTTTGGGTGACACTTCCTGATCTCCTTCAGTATGAATAAGTGTTGACTACCACACCCTGAAGACTATATAGATTATTGTCTTAATTTGCTGTGACGTACATTTCAAACAGTAAAAGCAACTCTTTGATATTGATATAATATTAAACTGAATTATACATAAATATAATATTGATGTAAATATGATATAATGCAAACTATTTCTAGCAAAACTTATTTTGAAACTGATTTCTATACATAGTTTAAGTATATATTAAGGAAGTTGATTGCCTACTGGGAATTCCTATGTGAGGTACAGACTGATCTTAATACTCTTAGGAATTTCTAAGAAATATTTACAGAAGCTGAGCTGAGGTGTGTATCTTCATTTCAGGAATTATTCATTTCAGGCTAATTGATGTTTAACTTGTGCTTAATTCTTCACAGTTATATTATTGTATTTGTAAGGAAAATTACTATTTTTTATACCTGTGTATGTAATGTATGTTTGTGTTTTCTAAAAACAAACATGTGGCACGTGGATGGCTCAGTCATTTGAGCATCCAACTCTTGATTTTGGCTCAGGTCATTATCTCAGGGTAATGAGATTGAGCCACATGTGGGGCTCTGCACCAGGTGTAGAGCCTCCTTAAGATTCTCTCTCCCTCTCTTTCTGGCCCTCTCCCCCTTAAAATAAATAAGTAAATAAAAACAAACACAAAACCAAGACTTTCTTTGTGATTTTTTAAAATCAAAGTTTTCATTTTTTAAATTAATATTCTTCTGATATTTAGTAATATTAACCTCTTGTCATTCAGATTGTTGATCAGCACATAGTGCTAATAAGGTTAAAGTCATGGATATTATTCCTTTCTGAGCTAGTAAATATTCCTCTTTATTTTATTACTTTTTTGGCTGTCCATCTTATACTGGAAAAATAAGGTAAACTTAGGATGTATTGAGTATATAGCCTAAGCTATTTACTGTTGAGTACTTTACATAAAATAATTTCTTTACATAAAATAATTACATCATCCCTGTGAGATAGGTAGTGTTATACTGAGAAGTTACCTGCCAAGCCATGAATTTAGTAAGTAGCAAAGTTGGGATTTGATCCCAAGTTAGTCTATCTCCAAAGATTTGTACATTAATCAGTTGTGGGTCGGTAAAAAGCATTTTTTACATAATATTGAATAATAAGTGATGGTTTATTCACTAGCCTTGTGTTAGTGAATTGTTTCTTCTCATTCTTCTTAATTTTAATTTTTGTTTATTTTTTCTTCTCATCTTTTTAAGTGTTTTTTAAATCAGTATCTTCCTGGGCTCTGTCACCTTCCTTTAATTATTTTTTTATTTTATTTTCTGATTGGGAACTTTTGTTAAACGTCCATGTTATAGAAGGAAATTTCTGAGGAAGGGACTGCTTAGGATATTATGGAATGGAACTGGAGATGGAAAGTTTAATGACACTAGGTTCACTCTGGATTCTGCACCTAAGAGATAGGTTGTTTTTGTAGAAGAATTGGCAGAAGATCTTTTGTCAAATAGGCCATAGGGCTAGAAGTTTGAAAACTCTAAAAATATACATATTATTTAAATCTACTTTTAAGATACTGGTATCACCATAACTACATTAAATACTTGTTTAATAGATATAAGATGTTTTCAGATATTTCAGTGCATACTATATAGGTGTTGCTCACGGATTGGTCAATAGGTCAAATGTAGGTCCAGTCATTAGACAGCTTATAGTCTAGTGTTTGTATATAACCCCTGATACTGAGAGTTACTATACCCTCCTAAATACAAGCTTAGGAGGGTATAATATTATAATTGATTATAAAAGTAAATTCTTTTAAAAAAGTTCATAGAATTGGAAAATATATAAAGATAAAAAAATTACAAACCCATAACTCAGAGCTACACTTTGAGAAACAATTTTGATTCTGTTCCTTTTCTCTCTGTAAATTTAGTAGTGCAGAGTGAACATATGTCTAATGAGGTGAAAGGTCTACTTACTTGCTATATCTCGCTTTTAATTTTCAGTCTTTTTTCTCTTTGAGGGTTGTGTATATTATTCATTCCTTCTCTGTAAATCATGTTATGGATTTTTTAACCAAATTTAACCAAATGGTTAACCATTTTAATCAAATTTTAACCAAGTTTAAAATTTTCTAACCCACGAAATTCTGCTTTAACATTTATAATTTCTTTCTGCATAATTATCTCAGGCTTGCTTTTTAAAATCTGTTTCCCCAATTTCTTGAGTTAAATGTTTGATTCATTTTTCTTTGTTGCTTCCTAATTAAAGCCTTTTAAAGTAGGAATGACTTCTCATTGGGATATAAACAGTTATTTGGGAAGTCAGATTCTCGTCCAGGTTGTTATGACTGAAACAACGTCATCTCAAGTAGCTTTGTGAATTCTAGGAATCAGAGAGTAATGTTTTATTGTTCTAGTCACATATTTTTTATTTCTCTCAAACAAACTCGTTGAACTGGTGAAACTTCTCCTTTGTATTTACCTCATCAGGTTATCCTGGCAGTTTATCCAGTGCCTTATTTTTAGTCTTTTAAATGTTACTTTATCCTCCTTGGGTCTTTGGATTATACATTCTGTCCTTGCTTTATAACACCACAGCTGTTGCATACGTCACAGCTGTCTTCTCAGTAGAGATTGTACAACTTTGTATTCCAGAGCCAGAAGATCTTAGAGATCATATAATTTTGCTCTATTCCTTTATATATAATGATGTGGAAACTGGGGCTCAGAGGAGAATTAAACGGATGTACCTGGCATATTAAACTAATGTGCTTCTCAGAGGTTTTAGCAGAGCTTTTATTTATTTATTTATTTATTTATTTATTTATTTATTTATTTATTTATTTATTTATTTAAAAGACTTTATTTATTTCACAGCGGGAGAGAGATCACAAGGAGGCAGAGTCAGGCAGAGAGAGGGGGGGAAGCAGGCTCTCTGCTGAGCAGGGAGCCCGATGCGGGCCTCGATCCCAGGACCCTGAGATCATGACCTGAGCCGAAAGCAGAGGCTTTAACCCACTGAGCCACCCAGGCGCCCGCAGAGCTTTGATTTAAAAGCAGGGTTCTCTCCTTTCATTGTATCCCTTTGGGCCTGCTCAGTACTTCTGTGAGAACCTATTGTAGGATTTCATCTAGTAGATTCAGATAATTTAGATATTCAGGTAATAAATAAGTAAAAATTCATTTAGTAAAAAGGTTATTGAGAAACAGTATTATGAGCTAAATGGTGTTTGAGGCAGATGAATTTGGCAGTGATATTCATTGGCGACTTGAAGTAGGAAGATATGGCAATGAGGCAAAGTGAGAATTTTGAAATTCCTTGGTGTAGTACCTAGGGAAAATGAAGGGTTGAATCTGAGATATATGAGCAAGGAAGATATGTTAGGGGCTGACAGAATGGAGAAAAAAGGAGAGTCAAAGGTAATATGAAAGTATCAAGTTTGTAAAAAGAGGGGAAGATTAGGTTTGTTCTTCAAGGAAATGGTTTTATTTTAGGGAGATAGGTTTTTTTTTCTTCTTCTCTTAATTCACTTTGTATTGCAGAATGGATGATAGTCATTTTCCAAAAGGTTGAAATTTTGAGGAGTGTGTTCCGTTTATATATGTGTGTGTGTGTGTGTGTGTGTGTATAAATGTATGTCACATTTCATGCATATATATATGCATATATATGTCACATTTTATGTGTGTGTGTGTGTGTATGCATTCTGTGCTGCTAAAAATCAACTCTTAGGTTTAGTTAAAACTTTTCTTTGTTCTTTTACTTTTTGTTTTAATTTTTCATTCAGAATATAGATTTTATGTTGTTATCATGGGAAAAAATTACAAAGGCATGGGATTGATGAGGCCTGTGAAACCTTGAGCAGTTCAAGAAGATTATTTTATTAAAGGTATTTTAGGTAGTAGTTGACTACCAATAACTCATGATTTGGATTAATACACATTAATAACTTTATGTTTATAAAATGAACCCAGTAGCACATGTAATTAGTGAATTTTTTTTTATTTCTGAGTTCTAGAGTTCCAAGATAATTTAATCATCTGAGACATTAATAAAGTGATAATAAAACATTAAATAAAAAGGAGTAGGAAGGTTTTTTTAAATTTTCCTTCCACAAACTAAAGCTTTATTACACTCATAATTTACTTTAAATTTACTTTAAAAAAATATAGATGTTTGGGGCACCAAGGTGGGTGGCTCAGTTGGTTAAGTGTCTGACTCTTGGTTTCAGCTTTGATCATGATCTCAGAGTCCTGAGATCCAGCCCTACATCAGGTTCCATGGTCAGCACAGAGTTTGCTTATCACTCCTCCTCTGCCCTTCTGACCCTCACCCTGCTCTCTCGCTCACACTCTTTCTTTCTCTCTCTCTAAAATAAATAAATAAAATCTTTAAATATATAAAAAATAAATAAAATTGTATTTGCTTATTTTTATAAATGATTCCAGCTGTTCTTAGAATCTGTTGCTTTCTGTATTTGATCCCAAGAATCTTTAGAAAACAGATACCAAAAGCCAACAGAGTATAGAACTACTTTTTACTCTTTTTCAGTATTAGTATTTTAGTTTTCTTTTATGTGAGCTAAAGCATTATGTCACAACTAATGTTAAGGGATATATGATGAATGCTCTATAAAAATCCATGTGGACTGAAAAAAAAATTATGAAAAAATAAGCCTTACAAAAGAGGAGAAGATTGGCTTAGGTTTAAGAAAGATCTTAAGAAGATCAAGAATAGTTGTAATTGTAAAAAATTTTTTCTAATCATATAAATATTTTATTTTATTTTTTATTTTTTTAAAAGATTTTATTTCTTTATTTGACACAGAGAGAGAGAGATCACAAGTAGGCAGAGAGGCAGAGAGAGAGGAGGAAGCAGGCTCCCTGCCCAGCAGAGAGCCCAATATGGGCCTTGATCCCAGGACCCTGAGATCATGACCTGAGCTGAAAGCAGAGGCTTTAACCCACTGAGCCACCCAGGCGCCCAAATTGTATAAATATTTTAGAACTTAAATTCCACATGTTAAGACTTCTTCATATATATAAGAGTAAGACTCATAGTGTAAAAATTCTATGTGTTCTGTTGGAGAACTTACATAATACTTATTTGTGTATAACAGATTGATGTATGCAAGTTTTATTTGTCTTTTCATAGAGTTCAGGGATATTTATGACTGGATTGTGATAGAAAAGAGAATGGAATGTAGATGTTTTTCTTTTTATATAGTGTTTGGTTGTCCTTTATTCATTTTTTTTTAAGATTTTATTTATTTATTTGACACAGAGAGAGAGAGCGATCAGATCACAAGTAGGCAGAGAGGCAGGCAGAGAGAGAGGAGGAAGCAAGCTCCCCGCTGAGCAGAGAGCCCGATGCGGGCCTCGATCCCAGGACCCTGAGATCATGACCTGAGCCGAAGGCAGAGGCTTTAACCCACTGAGCCACCCAGGCGCCCTGTCCTTTATTCATTTATGTAAAATTCATCAATCATTATACAGTTACATTTAAATTGAAGCAAATAACTAGAATAAAGTTATATTTTTATATCAAAGTAAACAGCTCTTTAAAAATACCTCAGATTTCAAGTATTCTTTACAATTAAGATGTAGAATTTAGAAATGAAGTGCATTATGCTCTCATATAAATTTTGTGAGTTAGACTTCGATGTGATTTTCTATACAGTTTTCTCATAAATAGATACTACCATGTGTGTATATGTGTGTTTGTGTGTACATGTACTTAAACATAATAAAGTATATAATGAACATGATTTTGAAGGGATTTTTAAGTTTTATGGTGAAAAATGGAATTTATTACTTTGCATTAGAATCTAAGTATTAATATATTTAGTTGGAAAAGACAGTTTTTAGGTCATTGATTCACTAGCTACTTGAATTTCTTGGCCCTCTTGCATGAAAGTTACAACATTATGTACCAGGCACTGAGGAAGATACTAGGAGATACAGTGAAGAGCAATGCTAGGACTCTCTCTTACGTAAGTTTATATTTTTTTATGGGAGACAGGTAACATACACATAAATAAAGTACAGAGTATAATTAGTGTTGTGAATGAAGTAATATTTTTTGATACAGAATAACGAAGACATATTTTAAGTATAGTAGCCAGTGAAAGAGTACTGCAGTCAGAAGAAGAGTGAGTAAAACACTCAGGAATTGGGTTGGAAACAAAGCCTATCTTGGAACTGATCAAATCTTAGTGATTGAAGACTCTAATTAGCAAAGGAGAGAACAATGTGAGATGAAATTTGTGAGGCAGGTATGAAGATTTTATTCAGGTTTTACAGATTATTGGAAATAGGTTGGATTCTGTTAAAAGAGCGGGGGAAGCCATTGAAAGACTAAGTTGGAGGAGTGACAAATTTGTTGTAAAAGGATCATCTGGCTGCAGTGGAAAGATATAGGAGCAAAGGAAGTGATACCTGGTGTGGTATTTTGTTCACTGTAGCTACACAGTGATTTTTTTATTATTAAATTGATGAAACTAGAATTAAGGAGAAGGTTTGTTTCTAGTTGTTTCCAGTAAGCTTGTTTCCATTTGTAGAGTATTAATAAAAATAGGTGAACCTAGGTTTTCATTTACCTTGGGTAAATATCTAAGAGTAGAATTGTCAGGATGTATAGGTAAATGTATATTTAACATTATGAAAAACTTAGCGAATTGTTTTTCAAAGTGGCTGTGTCATTTTGTATTCACACAAGAGACATGTGGGAGTTCCAGTTGTTTCATATCCTCTTCAACATTTGGTATATCAGTCTGTTTTTGATTCTAGTGGGCGTATAGTGGTAACTTACAGTGGTTTATTTTGTTTTTTTCTTAATGTCAAATGATGTTAAGGATCTTTTCATGGGCTTATAAGACATTTTAAAAAAGACTTTATTTATTTATTTTAAAGAGAGAAAGATAGCATGGGCAGGGGTAGGGGCAGAGGGAGAAAGAGAGGCAGAGAATCTCAAGCAGACTCTCTACTCAGCTTGATCTCATGACCCCCAGATCATAACCTGAGCTGAAAACCAAGAGTCGGATGCTTAACCAACTGAGTCACCCAGGCACACATTTAAAAAAGTGAGTTGTCTTTTTACTGTCAAGATGTGAGAGCTCTTTATATATTATTATACATTCTGGATAGTCTTTTCTCAGATATGTGATTTACAAGTATTTCTTCTGGGGCTGTGGCTTTTCTTTTCATTTTCTTAATAATATGTTAATTTATAGAAGTCCAAATTATCAATTTTTTAATGTAGTTTGTCCTTTTATGTGCTCTTTAAAAAATATTTGCCTAACTTGAAGTCAAAAAGATTCTTTCCTAGATGCTTTATAAGTTTAACCCTTACATTTATGAATAGTATAAAGAGACAAGTTTCATTTATTGGCATATGGATGTCCAGTAGTTCCTCACTATTTGTAAATACTGTTCTTTCTCCCATTATTTATTTTGATACCTTTGTCTGTAATCACTGGATCATGTATTGATTTTGTTTTTTAATTTGTGTGCATCTGTGGTTGGACTTTCTGTTATGTTCTGTTAATGCCTGTGTTTATTCTAGTGGCAATACCATATTGTCTTGATTTATGTGGCTTTGTAGTATGTTATAAAGTCTGGTAGTTTAGGACCTCTCATGTTTATTCTTCTGTTTCAGAATTGTTTTGGCTATTATATGCCCCTTTACTTTCTAGATACATTTTAGAATTTGTGAATTCCTAACAGAAAAACAGCCACAATTGTGGCCTGCATTGTATAAAAATAGGGGTGGAATTGACATCTTCCAATCCTTGAATATGGTACATTTCTATAGCTGTTTAGGTCCCCCCCCCTTATAAAACAACAACAACAACAACAACAAAAGCCAACATAGCCATGTTTTGTAGTGTTGTTTTTTTTTTTAAAGATTTATTTAGGGCACCTGGGTGGCTCAGTGGGTTAAAGCCTCTGCTTTCGGCTTAGGTCATGATCTCAGGGTCCTGGGATCGAGGCCTGCATCGGGCTCCCTGCTCGGCAGGGAGCCTGCTTCCTCCTCTCTCTCTGCCTGCCTCTCTGCCTACTTGTAATCTCTCTCTCTGTCAAATAAATAAAATCTTTAAAAAAAAAAGATTTATTTATTTTACACAGAGAGAGATTGAGTGTGTGTAAGCTTGTAAGCAGGGGGAGGGGCAGCGGGAGAAAGAGAGAAAGAGAGGGAGAGAGAGAGAGAGAATCTCAAGTAGACTCCCTGCTGAGTTTGTAGCCTGACCTGAGGCTCCCTCCATGACTCTTGAGATCATGACCTGAGCCAAAATCAAGAATTGGTGAGCCAGCTAGCCACCTAGGTGTGCTGTGTAGTTTTGAGTGTACAGACCTTACACATATTTAGGTAAAGTTTTGTTTGAGTGTTTCATGTTTTATGTTATTTTACTGGTTTTGGTTTTAATTTATTCTGATTATTCTTTGTTAATATAGAGAAATATAATAGATTGATGTGTATGGATTTTAAATCCTGAGGGTAGTAAATTCTTTATTAATTTGAGAAGTTTTAAGTAGATTTCTTGAGTTAACATAGAGTTTCTATGTAAATGATCCTGAGATTCGTGAATAAATATAATTTTACTTTTTCCTTTCCAATATGTATATGCCTTGAACATCTAGGATAATGCTGAATAGAAGTGGTTGGAGAGGAGGACATCCTTGCCTTATTTCTGAAAAGCATGGAGTCATTCATTCAGCCTTAAGTATAATGTTAGCTTTTAAGTTTTCACAGATGACTTTTATAGGTTTGTGGATGTTCCTTTTATATTCCTAGTTTGCTGAAAGTTTTCATAATGACTACTTTTGAATTTTGTCAGATGATTTTTGTTTACCTGTTGTGATAATCAGATGGCTTCTGTTTTTTTAGTCTGTTGATACAGTGAATTACATTGTTTGATTTTGTGATTGGTAAGTTCATGTATATTCCTGGGATAAAACGTACTTGGTCATGATGTACAGTTTTGTTGTTAACATGTTGCTGTATTTGAATTGCTATATATTTTGTTAAGGTTCTTTGTGTCTATTTTCATGAGGATTATTTGGCTTGAGTTTTCTTTCACTGATAGTTTCTTCAGTTTTATTATCATGATACTGTTGGTTCATAAAATAAGTTTGGAAGTGTTCCTTCTTTTAAGATTTTGTGGGAAGGATCATGTAGAATTCATGGTAATTCTTTTTTTTTTTTAAGATTTTATTTATTTATTTGACACAGAGAAAGAGATCACAAGTAGGCAGAGAGGCAGGCAGAGAAAAGAGGAGGAAGCAGTCTCCCTGCTGAGCAGGGAGCCCGATGCGGGGCTTGATCCCAGGACACCGAGATCACGACCTGAGCCAAAGGCAGAGGCTTTAACCCACTGAGCCACTCAGGCGCCCCTCATGGTAATTCTTATGTAAATTGTCTGGATCTGAGGTGTCCCTGGGAAGATTGAGGGTTTTTTGTTTGTTTGTTTTGGGAGGGGAAGTTGCTTATTTATTTGACAGAGAGAGCATGTGCACGCAAGCAGGGGGAGTGACAGAGGGAGATGGAAAAGTAGGCTCCCCACTGAGCATGGACCTCCCCCTCCCCCCCCAAATGGGGCTTTATCCCAGGACCCTGAGATCATGACCTAAGCTGAAGGCAGATGCCTAACTGACTGAGCCACCCAGGTGCCCCTCTGAGAAGATTGGTAACTACAAATTTCTCTAATAGACATAGGACTATTTAGATGATTTGTTTTTTCTTAAAGTAACCTTTGGCAGTTTGTATCACTCAAATAATTTGTGTTTTTCATCTAAGTTGTCAAATTGGTAGACAAAGTTATTTAGAAGAATCGCTTATTATCCTTTTAGTGTATGTGGGTTCTATAGTGAGGACTCTTTTCTTTGTGTTGATTCTAATTTGTATTCTACTCTAGCCTTTTCCCGGGCTCTCTGCCACCCCCACCTTTGATTCATCTCACTAAATAAGTTGAAGAACCATTACGTTTCATTGTTTTCTGTTATTTCGGCTGGTTTTTGTATCTTTGACTTTTCTTTTGTTGTGGTTATATTTTTTTATTTGTCTTACTTTATGTATAATTTACTCTTTGTAGTTTCTAAATGTAGAAACTAAAGTGACTTGAAATCTTTCTTCTTCTTTAGTAAATTAATATTTAATTCTGTAAATTTTCCTGAAAACTTTTGTAGCTACATCCCATAAATTTTGGGATGTGTTTTCATTTTATTCAATTAAAAATTTTTTTTTTGTACTTTCCCCAGTGACACCTTCTTTGATCAACAGATTATTAAGAATGAGCTGCCAGATACTTTAGTTTTTTTTTTTCCTGGTGTATTTAGTGATTTTAATTTTATTGTGATCAGAATTTTAAACTTTATTGAGATTTCTTTTACAGCCCAAGTTATTCTCACCTTGGTGATTATTTGATATGCACTTTAAAAGAATGTTTTTCTGCTGTTGTTGGATGGCATGTTTTATATGCCTCCCTAACAACTAGGTCAAGCTGGTTATTTAAGACTTCTATATCCTTACTGATTTTTTGGGTGTTTATTTATCCTTCCAATTAGAGAGGAGTATTAAAATTTACAACTAAAATTGCAGATTTGTCTTTTTCTCTTTTGTTCTCTTATTGATTCATTCATAGTTGGGATTCATCAACTATGGTGTTCATCAAAATGATGAATTTTTAATTTCTTTATTAGATAAATTAACTCCTCTTTATGGAAAGTTTTTATTTTTGTTTTATAAAGTTTACTTTGATACTAATATCACTACACCATTTTCTTTTTTATCGTGTTTGCATTGTGTATCTTTTTTAATCCTTTTTCTTTTAAACTGTTTCTTTATATTTTAGTTCTGGGGTCAGCAAACTATTGCTTATGTGCTAGTCACCTGATTTTATAAAATTTTTTGTTGGAACACAGCCATACCATGTTATTTAAGAAAATGGCCTACTTGGGACTCCAGGGTCATCCCTCTTCCTCAGTCTTCAGCTTCTCATCATGGGGGAGCAGCATTCCAGCCAGCAAGAAACACTTTCTTGTGGCTGCTTTCATATTACAAATTCAGAGTTAAGTAGTAATGATAGACCCAAAGGTCCTGGAAGTCTAAAATCTTTACTCTATGGCTCTTCAAGAAGACATTTGCTGACCTCTACAATTTTTTTGTATATGGAATATAACTGGGTCTTGCTATATTTTATACATTCTTAAAATCTCTGCATTTTAAGTGGTGGTTTTGTATTATTTACATTTAGTGTAATCATGACAACATATTAGTCTGGTATTTTTGCTAATAGTCACATCTTTTTTTGGTTTCTCTTTTTCCTGTTTCATGTCTGGTTTTGGGTTAATTGAATATTATAATTCCATTCTACATTACTATTGATTTATTAACTATACCTATTTTTTTCTTTAAAATAATTCCTTTTAAATTAAGACTTTAGTTTTTTAGAGTAGTTTTAGATTCACAGCAAAATTGAGGAAAAGGTACAGAGATTTCCCACAAATCCCCTGACCCCACACATGCATAGTCTCCCCACTTACCAATATCTTCCACCAGGGTGGACATGTATTAACAGTTGACGAACCTACCCAGATACACCATAATCATTTAAAGTCCAGGGGTTTACACTGTGACTCACTCTTGGTATTAAACATTCTATGGATTTGACAGTATATAAAGACATGTATCCACCATATATACCATATAAAGTATTTTCACAGCTCTAGAAATCCTCTGTGTTCCACCCATTCATCTGTCCTTTCACCAACCACTGGCAATCACTGATCTTTTTATTGTCTTCATAGTCTTGTCTTTTCCAGAATGTCATATAGTTGGAAGCATACAGTATACAGCTTTTTCAGATTGGCTTCTTTCACTTAGTCAAATGCAATTAAGGTTCTTCCATATCTTATCATAGCTTGATAGCTCATTTCTTTTTAGTGTTCAGTAATATTCCATTGTCTGGATGTACTACAGTTTATCCATTCACTTACTGAAGGACATCTTGGTTTCTTTTAAGTTTTTGCAATTATTAAAATTGAATTATTAAATTATAATTTAACTAATAAAAATTATTAAAAATAAATTATTAAAAATATATAAACATCCGTGTGCAGATTTTTGCATGAACCTTTTGTCACCTCCTTTGAGTGAATACGACTGCAATTGCTGGATCATATTGTAAGAGCATGTTTAGTTTTGTTAGAAACCACCAAACTGTCTTCCAAAGTGGCTGTACTATTTTGCATTCCCATCAACAATGAGTGAGAGTTCCTGTTGCTCCACATCCTTGCAGCATTCGGTATTGTTAGTGTGTACTGGATTTTGGCCATTCTAATAGTTGTATAGTGATATCTTATTGTTTAATTTGTACTTTACCAGTGACTTATGATGTATGCTTTTTTGTCATCTGTATATCTTCTTCAGTGAGGTGTCGATTAAGGTTTTTGATATTGTTTCTTTTTTGCATTTAGTGTTTCCTAGAGTTTACAATATACATTATTAACTTATCATTCTCTATCTTCAAATAATATATCATTTCAGGTTTATGGTAGGGACATTTTAAATGTATACTTATATTTCTTCCTCTGCTATCCTTTGTGCAGTTGTTTTTACTTCTGCGTGTCTGTAAATCCCTTAATATATCATTGTTAGTTTTGCCAGTTATTTTTTTAAAGAGTTTCAACATGAGAAAAAAAAATCTATTGAATTTAACAATAGACTTAACAATTTTGGAATCCCATAATTTTTTGTCATTTCATATTTCCATCTGGTATCATTTTCCTTCTGTTGGAAGAACTTATTTAATAATTCTTACAGTAAAAGTTTGCTGGCAATGAATTTTCTCAGCTTTTATTTGTCTGCAGAAGTTTTTATTTTGCTTTTATTTATGAGATGGATTAGAGTTTTTAGTATTAGGGTTAGAGTTACAATTTAAAAGTATATAGTGGCTTGGCAATTAAGACTTAATTTTTACTTCTTTTTTACTTACTGGTTGGCTGGTAGCATCTAGGTGCACTTATCTGTTTGTTATAATCTTACTAAGTAATTATAAAAGTAGATATACCACTTTTGGTAAACTGCATGCTGTTTTAAATATATTTTAAAGAAGGCACTTTGTTTTCACCTCCATTCTGTAGAGTTTTTATGGACTGTATTTGTAGCAGCATTTGTTACACTCTTGGGTATAGTTATTTCTATACCCTAGAAGAATTACCAATACGAAATACTCGTAGAAAGGACTATTGTGAAAGAAATAGGAAACAAACAAGTAATTTTCTATTTTTCTTGCCTGAGTTTGTCACCTGGGTTTAGGATCATTAACTTTTATTATGTTCATGTCCAAATTATAAAGTATTTTCCTATTACATACTAAAAGTTTATCTGAAAGTCATTTATGATGCATGTAGCAGATCTTGAGGATTAGATGACTGATAGATATGTATGTGTGTTGGGGTGGTCTGTTTCGCTTTTGTATACTTCGTAATTCTATATAAAATTGACAAGACAAGACATTCTGATGCTGACATTAGCTTTGGGACCTTGGGTTGGTTACTTAACTTAGGCTAACCTCAATTTCCTTGTTTGAGATGCTGTCTTACAAAATTGTGAGAATTAAGTGAGGCTATACACATAAATTATTCAGCACATAAGTGGTCACAAAAGTGGTCATTCTTAATTATCATGTTTCCATTTTCTTTCTTTGTAAAATTACAGACACAAGTTTATCTCAAAGATTCATTCTTTAGAGGTTAATAATACCTTAAAAATTTAGATTGTATCTTCTAAAGTAATTTGATTGGCTTATAGGAAAAGACATCTGTATAGTAAGAGGAAGAAGACAAAATGTAAGCAAGAGGACAGAGTAGAGGAAGAAGATAAGATAAATGCAGTTGTCAAAGTTTAAACGTTAAATTAATATTTTCTCTTTAGATGTTTCTTGTATGTCTCATAATTTTTTGTTGAAGAATGGACATTTTGAGTATTGTCATGTGGAAACGCTGGAAATTATATTTTTCTTTCCTTTCCCTTGTGTTCGTTGTTGCTGTTTTGGGTTGTTTGCTTAGTGATTTTCTAAAATATGTTTCTAAGTCTGTACTGTTTGTCGTGTGTAGTCATTGAAGTTCTGTTTGGTGGTGCTGATATATATGTGTGTGTGTGTGTGTGTGTGTGTGTGTGTGTATACATACATATATACATATATATATATACATATATACATATACATATATATATATATATTTGTAGATTTTATTTGATAGAGAATGAGAGAGAGAAAGCATGAGCAGGGGAAGGGGTAGGGGGAGAGGGAGAATCAGATTCCCTGTGGAGCAGGGAGCCCATCTCAGGGACCTGGGATTATGATCAAGCCAAAGGCAGACACAACCTACTGAGCCACCGAGGTGCCCCTCAGCTGATGTTTTGACAGTTATCTTAAATACCTTGAGCTAAGGAAAGAAAAAATGAAAAGTCAGTAAATACTTTTCTTGTCTTTGCAGATTTGCTCTTGGGGCATTCCTACAATGCTTAGTCAGACTGTTTACAGCTCTCTCTTAGCTTTTACTTCCTACTTGTGTAGAATCTAAAGGCCAGTTCCAAGTGAAAGCTTAGGGTCTTTTTAGGCTTAAAAGGTTTTTCTAAATGTGCAACCTGCCCAGGAGATATATAGATCTTTATACCCACACATACCTTCTTTCCCCACATCTTCCTTCCCAGGCTTCCAGGTCTGTTTATTGTTTGTTCCAGGGTTGTCTCTAGCTCAGACTACTGAAGCTAATATCTGTGCCTTTGAGTGCTTTTAGCAAAAATGTCCCAGACCTGGAGGTGTTCTAAGTTTGGTGAAATAAAAACAGTTCTTTGCACCTGTCCTTGAGGGAGCTGCCAGATTGGTTGTGACCTATAACCTTGAATAGCCATTTGATTGGCTTATAGGAAAAGACATCTGTATCATGTGGAAACGCTGGAAATTATATTTTTCTTTCCTTTCCCTTGTGTTCGTTCCTGCTGCTTCCTCTGGAACTAGAAAGCAGTTCTTCTGGAACTTGTACAGGATGCTGTCCTGGGTTTGGGGGGTTATAGGTGGGACAGTGGTTATTTTACCAGAGAACAATAGCTTTTTCTTCACTACATCTTCCCTTGGTTGGTGTACATTTTTGTCTCGACTCCGGGATTTTTCAGAAGTTGATTTTGACAGTTTTTTTTTGCCAGCTTATTAGTTTTTTAGGGAGAACATAGCTCTGGAGTTTCCCATTCTGCCATTTTTTGGTGATGTCGTTATTTTTCAAAGGAGGATGTTGTAAACTGATTTCACTTGAAAATAGAAACTGGAAGTGGAAATACAATTAAGCCTGATTTTAACAACTAAAATTGTATGAAGTGTACTTAGTGCTTTACTAAGGCAAGAGTACAAGTCTCAATTTTACTTGTTAAACTTTATATATTTTCCAAGTAATGATAGAAGAAAAAGTAAAGCAGCTGAGGGTATAATCAGAGAAAACATCTCTGGCTTTGTAATCCCCACGGGAACATTTAAAAAGTTATATGGCAATAAGAGCAATTCATTGCTGAAGGAGAAAAGCTTGAATAGTCTCGCTTACAACTTGGCGACTGACCATGAATTAGACCCTCTTTCCCTCCCTCCTGAACTCCCATTTTGCCATCTTCCCATTGCATGTTAAACACTGAATAATTTTCATGGGCTTGGCACTGTGCTAGAGGTGTAGATATAGTGGGTAGTTAGATAGAAATGGTCCTTACCCTTACAAAGTTTATCGTAATGTAGGGAATAGAAAGATATCTGTGAGCATGTATAGTATCATGCCGTGATTGCTATGGTATACATGGGTTGTAATGGGAATTCAGAGAAAGGACAACTTTGTGGGTTCTGGGAAGGCTTTCTGGATTAAGTGCTATCTATACTGGTATTTGGAGGCTAAATGGAAGTTAACAAATGTAAAGGTCAGAAGAGAACTCTATGTCATGTATTGGGAATAACATATATGAAAAGTTTTAGATGAAGTGAGAGAGGTGCAGTGCAGAAATGTTCCTATGACTGTAGCTAGCAAATGGGAAGTAGAGGAAGCTGGAGCTGGGGAATTCAATTGTGACTTTATAGACAGCATTATCTAGTTTAGAATTTATCCAGAAGGATAGGTTGCAAAGAAATCCAATGGTTAGTAATTGTCCAGTTTGATCTAATTAATGAAAAATAATTATTTCATGTGATTCTAATAATCTAAGCTTTCAAAATAAAGGCATTTAAAAGCTCTATATTTAAAAAATAGAAGATACTTAAATTGCTGGTAATTACAAACTTAGTCCTTACAGAAGGTATTTTCCAAGTCAGCATTTTATATTCTAATTTTTTATATAGTAAATTTTATTTCTTTATGTAAATAAGAGTTATTTCATTTAAAAAGCTCAGCTATGATATGTATTTTATATAAATTCCTCCATGACCAATTCTTGGGTAGGAAGCACCATTGTGGACCACTTTTCTCATAGTAGCAATACCTTTTAGATTTTTTTTTTTTGCTTTTATGACAGTACTTTATGACTTTATGAAACCATAAAATCCTCAAAAAATAGGAAAATTACAGTGTCAGTAAAAAAAAAATCTTAATTTTAATCAACTTTGCTTATTCCATCATCTTCCACCCATTTTTTTAATCCACACTTTTTTTTTTATTAATATACAATGTATTGGGACACCTGGATGGCTCAGTGGGTTAAAGCCCCTGCCTTTGGCTCGGGTCGTGATCTCAGGGTCCTGGAATCGAGCACCACATCGGGCTCCCTGCTCGGCGGGGAGCCTGCTTCCTCCTCTCTCTCTGCCTGCCTCTCTGCCTACTTGTGATCTCTCTCTCTCTTTGTCAAATAAATAAATAAAATCTTAAAAAACATAATGTATTATTTGTTCAGGGTTACAGGTCTGTGACTCATCAGTCTTATATAATTCTCACCATCCTTTTAGAAGTTTAAGGAAAAGGCTGGGAAGAAAAGAACTTCCTTGATTGTACAAATAGAGTATTACAATGACATGTTCATATTTACAGGAAGTCTTAATTGATTTATAAATCTCTTTTATACTATGGTAACAGTGATTTTAGCTTTTTTTGTTTAACTTTTTCAGTTTTGTTGCGTCATTTTCTTTGCTTTTTAAAAGGTTTCCCCATGAGGATTTTTTTTTTTAGTGTTTATTGCTAATTTTCCTATAATTGAGCTTTCAAAGTCTTTTACTTTCTTGCTGAAATAACTTTAAATAAATTGGTTGTTTTTAAAAATTTTATTTACTATCTCTGGATGTTTTATTTCTTACCCATAGAAATTATTTTCTCTTCTTTTATTCCACATACAGTTCATAAAACACTGATTTGTTTGTAGATCTACTATGATACATCTCATTTTTGTTTTTTTTTTTAAGTCTATACTTCTAACTTCATAGGAAGGTATTTAGGTTAATTTTTTATCTAGATTAGACTCCTGGATCTGTCACTTTACTCATATATCACCTTGTTCATGCTCCTTTACCTCGTTTATTTTCACTTTTATGAGGACAGTTACACATTTTCCTCATAGGATTGTTAGAGAATAGTTTATTTTTATTTTTATTTTTTTAAAGGATTTTATTTATTTATTTGACACAGAGCGGGGCCTGTGTCAGGTACAGATCACAAGTAGGCTGAGACAGGCAGAGAGAGAGGAGGAAGCAGGCTCCCTGCCGAGCAGAGAGCCGGATGCGGGCCTCAATCCCAGGATCCTGAGATTATGACCTGAGCTGAAGGCAGAGGCTTTAACCCACTGAGCCACCCAGGCGCCCTAGAGAATAGTTTAAATAATGAAAGCCACTTGTTTCTACTTTTTCTTACATGCTTTATTTGGTAAATATTGAACCACTCATTTATAAGTAGGGAATAAATACTTCTTTAACCTTGGAATGGTAGTTTTGTAAGCATTTAGCCTTAATAAAACTGAAGTACTAAAAATTAGAGTAAAGGTTAGAAAGAACATCTGAAAATACAGGCCCACTTTACAACATCTACAGTAAATATTTTTACAGTCTCTGGCAAAGAAATCAGAGATCCAAACTGTACTCTTTTGTTATTAAATGATATATAGAAAGGAGCATTGTTTTTTAACTGTGAAAGATGAAACCGTAAGCTTCCTATAACAGAGCCTGATTGTTAGAATTACACATATTAATTGTTGATTCCTTTAGAAGCAGACTATTTTTTTTCCTTCCCACTGAGCCCATCTCTGTTATTTACACATTACATAATGGTTGTTGCTTATGCCAGACTCTGTGGAAGCACTTACAATTCATTTAGGAGATTAGTCTAAAAAATTCTTCAGTGTTCTCCCATTTTAGTATATACTGATTCTTACAGACATTTATTCAGAGGCTCATAGGCTAAAACCTTAGTTATCTACTTCTATTAGTTCAGTCAGTAAGTGTCCACATCATTGATTTTCAAACCTGTTTCCCCTCCTCTGTATGGTTCCCTTTTAGAGCACCTCTTCTGAGTTACTAACCACTGGTCTACAAGGTTCATAGTAGTGATCCAGGTCAACTGGACATACAATAGTGGAAAAGTAAGCAGTTCTTTGATAAGACTGTGGTATGGTGAAAAGATGTTTGAGTTGGTTCTCATAGATCTACAATTAATATCTAAGAGAGTACATGATCCACAATAGTTTAACTTGCTGGAAACATATGGCTCAAGCTAGCTGTTTTGTAGTACTCAGACATATGTGATCACGTAACTACATTTTTCATTTTTTATTTTATTAGCTCAGAGTTGGGGTCATAAGAGAACTGGTAATAGCTAATCTTAACTGAATGCTAGCTATATGGCTAATTTTGTTCCATTAAGTGCCTAAACGTCTTTATTTAATCCTCATAACTACAACACTGTTAGATAGGACCTTTTATCCCCATATTTAGATGAAGTAACTGAGACTTAGAGAAGTAGAGTCATTAAAGTCACACAGCGAGTGGTACAGCTAAAATCTGAATCCAGGAAGTCTGAATTCAGAAACAATCTCTTAACTATTCTAGTAGTTATTTTTGCTAATAAGATAGAAATAGTAGGAGGAATTAGAGGTTGTTACATATACAGAGGTAAAACCAGCCTTTAACCCAAGAGAATATCTTAGGTCAGTTAAAAAAAAAAAGTCAGAGTTAGGATGAGAGCTGGTTTCTCATAAAGTTGAGTTTTAGAGCTGTTACAGAGAAAAATACAGAGTATAATTTTAAAATTTGAGAATATTTTTAAATTCTTAAATTTTAAAAGATCTAAAAAATATTCTTAAATGAGATTTTATTGCTTGTATGGACTTGTATGAAGACAGACTTATTGGGTCTTGATCCTGGATCCTCTGTCTACTAGTTTTGTGATCCTTTCCAAGTTAAATTTTCTGTGCCTATTCTTCCTTATCTGTAAAATGAAGATAATAATAGGTTCTTTCTCATAAGTTGTTGAGAATTAAATTATTTAATATATGAAAAGCCCTTAGAATAGTACTAAATGGTATGTAAGCTTACTTGATGATATTATTGTTATTAATATTAATATTAATTGTTTATCCCATAGCATGTGGTTATCTACCCTTACAATGAACATTTTTCTTTGATAAAAAGTTCTATTTCTTGAACCTAATTTCTGGTACCTATCTGCCCCTAATCTTATTTTCCCCTTATTTCCATTTTCCTAACTACTTTCAGTTTATATCTTCTTTTATGCTTTCTGTAACTTATGAACCAATTTCAAGTTTTGGCAGAATCAGAGAGAGAGAGAGAGAGAGAGAGAGAGAGAGAGAGAGAGAGAGTCTGTGTGTGTGTGTGTGTGTGTGTGTGTGTGTGTGTATCTGTGTATATATACACTCACACAGATTTTTATTTATGGAACTTAACACTATTAGTGCATGGATTTTTTGTTGTCCACGGATATATCCCTAGTTCCTTGAACAGTAATTTCTAGTCTTTAATGAATAAAATATTTACTGAATGAATGAATAATGTTTGTATGACTTCAAATTTTTTAGGTATTTTGTATATGGGTGTTATTTTCTTCCTAACTTTTCTACAGACCAGAAAGATACCTAGTTTTTCAATGTTCTTCTTTAAGAATGGTATTTATAACAATACAATTAATACATCATATTGATTTGATACATCATACGTGATTTGAGCAATAGAAAATATCATTATATCTTTTATTCTGTATTTGTCTATCATTGTACTTAAAGTATCAAAGGGACAGTAATACTTTTTTAAAAATTTGTATTTAATTTACTATTGAAGTAGTGTTATTTTAGTTACAGGTATTCAACATAGTGACTCTGCAATTCTGTGCATTTCTCAATGCTCACCACACATGTCACAATCTGTAACCATGCAATGTTATGACCATATTATTGGCTATTGACTATTGTACTGTTCGTTTCCATGACTTAATTCATTTTATGACTAGAAGTTTGTACCTCTCAATCTCCTTGCCCACCTCCTCTTTGGCAATTAAAGACAGATGTGAAATACTCAAACAAAAAACAAAACAAAAAAACAAATGAACAAACCAACCAAACTCTTAGACACCGAGGACAGTAATACTTTGACTCACTTGATGTAATGCCACAAGTCAAATACATTGCTATTAAATCATCTTTGTATATCAATTCACAATTTTTGAGGAAAAATATTATAGGATCCTAGGTATATTTCTTTTAAACATTTTTAACATTGATTCTGTCATTTCAACTTTTACTGTAAGTTTGCTAGTATCAGTCATATTTTTTTATCTTCTGTACATGGAGATTAAGCCCTTTGTTTCTTTTCTGTTACATCTGTCAATCTAGTAATATCATAAAAGAAAATAAATTTTGTGTCTTAAAATTTATCCTTAGCAAGTTCTGCATTTTCTAATGATTATCACTTTTTGGAGCCAAACTGTTTTTTTATAGGAATTTGTCCTGAATCCTACCCAGTAGTCCTATGCACTATTTTGCTCTATGTGATTTGGAATTACCTTTATCCATTTTTTAAAAACTAGACTTTGCTTGTTTTCATTTTTACAGCACCCTTAATCTGTAGCTTTCAAATTTTTATCAAAAGTAGTTTTAGACTAGGAGACTTGAAACTTTTTAGAGTAGCTATGCTATCCTGCTAGTTGAATTATTTTATTATTTTTATTTTATTGTTATAAATAATCTCTCATCATTAGTTATTGTTTCTTTTTGTTTATTTTCAGCTGGTTGGCGGAGAATTTGACTTGGAGATGAACTTTATTATCCAGGATGCTGAGAGTATAACATGCATGACAGAGCTTTTGGAGCACTGTGATGTAACATGTCAAGCAGAAATATGGAGCATGTTTACAGCCATTTTACGAAAAAGTGTTCGGAATTTACAGACTAGCACAGAAGTTGGGCTAATTGAACAAGTATTGCTGAAAATGAGTGCTGTAGATGACATGATAGCAGGTATGAGGTTATCTGACAGGATAATATACTTTAAGTGTTTATAAAGAGTCACGTACTTCTCTTTCTATTCTATTGATAATATAGATTTGTTTGGAGCTAACTTGATTTAAAATAGAAATGTGTGGAAAATTTGCCCTGAATATTAAGGGAAAACTTGAAAAATGGAAGACACCTTTTTCTTTATTAGATAAACATAATTCTGACTTAGCTTTCCCAGGTTTTAGAAAATCTCAGTTACATGGAATAAATAGCCACAAACTCTATCAGAAAAATAAACAGTACCTTTTTACATAGTACTTAGTTAAATTTTACATGATCAAAATTTTACAATATATGTTACAATTCTGTATAATGAGCACTTTGCCAGCTTCTTCAATTTCCATGCTTTTCAGTTTAACATATGTGGAACTATGCCAGGAGGAGCTAATATCCTTAGGATAAGCATGTTGAATTTTTAGGAAGTATCTCCATTTTACTTTGATATTTTTAAGAGAAACTTTTGTATTAAACAGATACGGAATAGAACATAAAATTTGCCTGGATAAAGATAAGAATAATAATTTTTGTCCTTGTTATGTGTTACTTCAAATATGAAGTCTATGGTTATTTATTGCCAATCCTTTATCTCCCTGCAAGTTCATTCTCCTTTGTTGTTAGATGCACTTCAGTAGAAATGTTTTGAAAGTTGGTCCTAGAGCAACATTATTCCTAGAAAATAAGCTTAGAGTTTAGTCTTGATTTTTTTAAGCCATGCATCTTCAGCATGTCTCTTCTGATATAAAATGGTTTTCATAACTTTAAAAGTGCTAATATGACTCCTCACAATATCATACCTGATCCTTATAAGTAGTTCAAAGACCAGAGAATCCTCTATCATATTTTGATTTATGCATAATTAATTTTAATATTAGTAGAACAAAACGAGAAGTAATGGAGTAAAGAATAAGTTAAAGATGAATGTCTTTTGAACAATATTTAAACATTTTTGTTTTTCTAATAGATTATATTAAAATCATTTCTGATTGCTTTCAAGGTGGCATCTATCTCTAGAGTGATTTAGCATTCTCTATTGGTTACTAATGGTTAACTTGATGAAAAATGAAATTCAAATTTAAAACATCCTTTTAATGATTATATGTACCATCTGTAAACCATTCTGTAAATTCTAGCATTGTTTAACAGGAATTTATTTGCATAAGCTTATATGTTTGGTGCTTACGTGTTGTATAGAATATCATACGATCTTTGAGTCCTCATACTGGGTTTTAGTCCCTGAAGTTTTTTTGTTTGCCTGTTTCTTTTTTGAAATAAAGTGGCTACCACTTTATGAAGTGCACTTTAGAAAATGAGCTACAATTACATATACAGTAGTTTACTGGTATGTAATTCATGAGCTTTGAGATATAAGATAATATCTTGATTAGTACTGCAAAAGTTCATATGTTCATGTTTTCTAGTATATAACGCTTCTTAATTCTCTTTGCTTCTCAATAATAATAATAATAATACTGGTAACACAAACTTTCACTTTTTTGTTATTTTATCATTGAAGAAATGTCAGATAAATACCTCTACCTTACTTTTCAGTAGAGAGAATAAAATTTAGATAACATAGTAATTAAGCACCAAAATACACTACTAAGTTTTCACTCCGAATATTTATACCATGTTAAGTTCAAAGAGGTACTTTTTATTTACTAATGTGTAGGTATTACTAGAAGGTAGTTAAACATCTATATATACTGAATTGATAAGAGAGTTTCATAGTCTGAGTATTTTTTCTCTTTTAAAAATTTTGTCCAGATAAAACCCCTGTTATATTAAAATTAAACTGATCTACTTGGTTATGTTATATGTAAAATAAATAAGAAATTTTAATAACTGTAATTAAATACAAATTTAATAGATTTTTTTCTGTGACACACATATAAGATGGGATAAACTTTGGAAAAAGAAGTTTAATTTTTTAGGAAAGCATTTATAGATAACCGTTTAAGAAATCTGTGAATTTGCCATTGCAGGTAATTGCTTGAAACTGCTTCTTTTTAACTTAGGGTTTTAAGGTGCTTGATTTCTATCTAGAATTTTTTCTTAAAAAATCTTCTGACTAATCTGTAGTAACTATAAACTTTTTTGAGTGATGAAATATTTTATTTCATTAAAAGGTCTCTGAAAAATGGCATATCAATAGTGACAATTTAATCATAGGGATTGCTTACTTATTGTGGCATTAACTAAGATTATTCAGTTATTTTTTGATGAAAATGGCCATTTTGAATTTCTGTTTTGAAATAGATAATAAGGATTTTAAAGTCTCAAATTCCATGTATTAATTTGTGATATTGGATAATTAATATTATACATCAGTAACTAATTAAACTTATCCTAACTCACTTTTTAAATTAATTGATGATGAGTTATTTAGAATGTATATATGTATTGATTGTAATAATTTGTGTAGTATCTTTAATCCTTAGGAAGTGCTTTAGAGATTAAGAAAATGAAGTATAAATATTTAGATGTTTAATTTCTTACAAAGAATGATAGAGATACTAGTCACAATGTCTAGATGAGGAAGAAATCAACAAGAGATTAAATGTATAATTTTCCTATTATCTGGTGAGCTGGTATGTCTCTCATATGCACATAAATACATGAACAGAATGGATACCACTAGTAATGTGTTTAAGTCATACTTTGATTTAGAGACTAGTAGGTAACAGGACTCTGGAGCCATACTGCCTAGGTTTTAATCCTGACTTTACCACTTAATAGTGTGTGTTCTTGGGCAAGGTGATTAGGTTACTTAAGTTTCACTTTTCCCCTTTTAGGAAGTGGCTAATAATAGTACTTATTCATAGGCCTGTTACAAGGATTTGTGTACTTAATAACTGTAAACCACCTGGAATAATGCCAGGCAAGGAGTAAGTGCTCGAAATTGTTGTTAATCGGGCAAGGAATATTTTAAGAATATATTTTACTAAGAATAGATAATTCTAAAATAAAATATGGTCAACTCTCACTTTCTTATTTGAAAACAACCAGTTTACATCATTAAGTCATTGTACCTTTGTGTATTTTTGCTTTCCTTTCCCTGCATACAGCAGTTGTATATGTGTGTGTGTGTGTGTATTCTGGGAATTTATAAAATCTATTTTATATATTTGCTAATGAAACTTAATTGTAATGGTAAATCTGATGGGGAAAAAATCCTAAAATTCGAATACAATGTTATTGGCTATCTGAGGACTTAAAAATTGTTAATTAGAATGACTATTCATGAGGACATTTAGATAAATATGTATGTAGAAATGAGAACTGATAACTTGCTCTTTCAAAAAGTGTATTACCTTGACAGATGGCAGCTCATGACTAGAGTTCAGAATAACTTTATTTTCCTTTGAAGATCTTCTAGTTGATATGTTGGGGGTTCTTGCCAGCTACAGCATCACTGTCAAGGAGTTGAAGCTTTTGTTCAGCATGCTTCGAGGAGAAAGTGGAATCTGGGTAAGCTGTGGTCAGAGGGGAAAGTATTCAGTATTAGTATGTTAATACTTAACATTCAAGAGTTTGTCTCCAGAGAGTTATAAACTTGAATTTGTAATGGAAATTGTTCTTCTTAAAGAATTTAGTGACATAAAATTAATTTCTCTCTAGTTAGAAAACAGTCCAGTGTCTAACATGATATATTAGGTATTTTTGCTAAATTTGTACAGTGACATTTCTTTTTTGTTTGTTTCCTTAGCCAAGGCATGCAGTAAAATTATTATCAGTTCTTAATCAAATGCCACAAAGACATGGTCCTGATACTTTTTTCAATTTCCCTGGTTGTAGTGCTGCGGTAAGTTTTAAATACTTGTGTTTATTTTTATTTATTTATTTATAATTCAGCTCTGTTAAGGTATAATTCACATAAAATTCATACCTTTAAACATACAATTTGATGAGTTTTAAAGTTCATAATTTCCACCACAGTCATGATTTTGAACAATTCCATCACTTTCTAAAGTTCTCTTGTGTCTCTTTGACCAGTTCCCTCTCCAGCCCCAGTCCTTTGCAACCTCCCATTTATTTTGTGCTTTTATGATTTTTCCTTTTCTAGAATTTCACATAAATAAAATCACACAGTATGTAATCTTTTCTGTCAGGCTTTTTTTCACTTACTGTAATGCTTTTGAGGTTGCCCATGTTATAGCTTACCAGTAGTTTATTCTGTTCCTTTTTATTCTGAGTTGTGTTGCATTTTATGGATGTGCCACAGTTTATCCATTCACTAGTTTATACAATTTACTACTTGAGTTTTCAGTTTTTGTCTATTGTAAATAAAACCGCTATGCTCATTTGAGCATAGATCTTCTGTGGGCATGTTTTCTCATCTCTTAAGTAAAAACATGAGTGAAATTGCCTCAAAAAATTAAAAATAGAGCTACCCTATGACTCAGCAATTGCACTACTGGGTATTTACCCCAAAGATACAGATGTAGTGAAAAGGAGGGCCATATGTACCCCAATGTTCATAGCAGTAGTGTCCACAATAGCCAAAATGTGGAAAGAGCCAAGATGCCCTTCAGTAGATGAGTGGATAAAGAAGATGTGGTCCATATACACAATGGAATATTACTTAGCCATCAGAAAGGATGAATACCCAACTTTTACATCAACATGGATGGGACTGGAGGAGATTATTATGCTAAGTGAAATAAGTCAAACAGAGAAAGTTAATTATCATATGGTTTCACTTACTTGTGGAACATAAGGAATAGCATGGAGGCCATTAGGAGAAGGGAAAAATGAAGGGGAAGAGACTGGAGTGGGAGATGAACCATGAGAGACTATGGACTCCAGGAAACAAACAAAGAGTTTTAGAAGGGGGTTGGGGGAATGGGTGAGCCTGGTGATGGGTATCAAGGAGGGCACGGATTGCATGGAGCACTGGGTGTTATACACAAACAATGAATCAAAGAACACTACATCAAAACTAATCAAACTAATGTACTGTATGGTGACAATATAACACAATAAAAAAATAAAAATAAAAAGCAAAAAAAAAAAAACCCCAAAACTGCTGGGTTTTATGCTAAGTGTGTGTTTCATTTCATGAAAAAGGGCAGATTGCTTTCCATAGTGGAAAATTTTGCATTCTCCTCAACAATGTATGAGAATCTGCATCCTGGACAATGTCCATCTTTTTTATTTGAGGCATTTAACTGGTTGTGTAATGGTACCTCACTGTAGTTATAATTTTGTATTGCCCTAATGACTGATGCTATTGAGCATTTTTTCATGTGTTTATTGGTTGTTTTTATATCTTTTGTGATATTTGTGTTCAAATCTTTGTTCAGTTAAAAAAGTTGTTTTATTATTCCAAGTATTCATTACATATTTGGAGTGTATGTTAATTTGTCAGATGGATAATTATCAAATATCTTTTCCCAGTCTGGCTTTTCTTTTACTTTCTTAGCAGTATTTCTTAAAGCAAATAGATTTTAATTTTGATAAAGTTCAGTTAAACTTTAATGGCATGTGCTTTTGTAATCTAAGAAATCGGTATAAACCAAGGTCACGACATTTTGTTCTTAAACGCTTTCTACTAAGAGTTCTTTTTTTATTTGCCCCACGGGTACAGGTCTGTGAATCATTAGGCTTACACCTTTCATGGCCCTCACCATAGCACAAACCCTCCCCAGTGTCCATAACACAGCCACCCTATCCCTACCCTCCCATCCCCCAGTAACCCTCAGTTTGTTTTGTGAGATTAAGAGTCTCATGGTTTCTCTCCTTCCCAATCCCAACTTGTTTCATTTTTCCCTCCCTATCACCCACGACCCCCTGCCCTGCCTCTCAAATTCCTCATATCAGAGAGATCCCTGCCCCTCAAATTCCTCATATCAGAGAGATCATATGATAATTGTCTTTCTCTGATTGGCTTATTTTGCTTAGCATAATACCCTCTAGTTCCATCCACGTCATCGCAAATGGGAAGATTTCGTTTCTTTTGATGGCTGCATAGTATTCCATTGTGTGTGTATATATATATGCACATATACACACACACATATATGCATATATATATGCATATATATACATACATATATACATATACATATATACATATGTGTGTGTGTGTGTGTGTATACACACACACATACATATACATACACATACCACATCTTCTTTATCCAGTCATCTGTTTATGGACATCTAGGTTCTTTCCATAGTTTGGCTATTGTGGACATTGCTGCTATAAACATTTGGGTGCATGTGCCCCTGAGGATCACTACCTTTGTATCTTTAGGGTAAATACCCAGTAGTGCGATTGCTGGGTCGTAGGGTAGCTCTATTTTCAACTTTTTGAGGACCCTCTATACTGTTTTACAGAGTGGCTGCACCAGCTGCATTCCCACCAACAGTGTAGGGGGGTTCTCCTTTCTCTGCATTCTTGCCAACATCTGTTTCCTGACTTGTTAATTTTAGCCATCTAAGAGTTCTTTTGTTTTAGCTCTTATATTTAGGTCTGTGATTCTCTTTGTGTGAATTTCAGAAATATGATAATGAGGGAAGGTTGGTGGTTAAAGTTTTATTTTGCATATGAATATTGAATTGTTACATGACCATTTGTTAAAGACACAGTCCTTTAACATTGGATTAACTTGGCACCCTTCTTGAAAACTATCTGGCTGTGTTTGTGTGGATTTGTTCCTGAACTCTGTTTGATTCCTTTGTCCTCTGTTTCTGCTTTTATGCCACTATCAGATTGTCTTTATTTTGATAGCAGTACAGTAAGTAGTTCTTGACATCAGGTTGTCTAAATACTCCAACTTTGTTCTTTATTTTAAAATAATTTTGGCTATTCTCGATAGTACTTCAATACATGTGAATAGACTTGTCAAAATTTGTAAAATGCATACTGTGATTTAGATTGTATTGTGTTAAGTCTATAGAACAATGTGGAGAGACGATTTTTGAATCTTCCAGTTCATGAAAATAGTATATTTCTTTATTTAGTTTTCTATGATTTTTCAGTGTTTTGCAGCTTTTAGCATAAAGTCTTAAATATCTTTTGTTTCTGTTCCCCTGTACTGGGAGGTTTTATAATCATCAATATGTTGATATTAGTGTTGAAGTCTGTTGAATGCTTTTTCTGATTTTTATTGAAGTGAACATATGGTTTTTCTTCTTAATCTTTATTAATGTAGTAAATTACAATGATTGCTATTTCAGTGTTAAACCAACCTTTGTGTTACTAGGATAAAAACTAGTTGGTTGCTACCTTTTTGTCCAACACCAGGTTTGATTTGTTAACATAATACTAAGAAATTTTGAAATTATTTTTATGAGTGATTTGGGGATGTAGTTTTCTTCTGTAATATCTTTTTCTGGTTTGGTGGTAGGGTAATTCCTCATATGATGAGTTTGGAACTATACTTCTTTCTATTAAAGAGTTTATGTAGAATTGATATTACTTATTCTTAAATGTATGCTAGAATTCACTATTGCAGCTATTTGGGCCTGGAGTTTTCTTTGTGGGAAGGTTTTAAACTATGAACTTAATTTCTTTAATGGATGTAGGGAGGTTTTCTATTTTCTTTTGAGTGAGCTTTGGTAGTTTGTGTCTTCCAAGTAATTTGTCCTGTTAATCTAAGTTGTTGAAAATATTGGTATAAGTTTATCATCATATCCACTTCTTATCCTTTTAATGTCTGTAGGATATTTAGTGATGCCTCCTCCTTCATTCTTGATACTAGCTTTTTTTTTTACCGATTAATTTAGCTGGAAGTTTATCCATTTTGTTGTTCTTTTCAAAGAATTAATTTTCTCAATCTGCTTGATTTCTTTGTTTTTATCTAACATTGTAGCATTGTAGAGAGTATGTATAACTTTTGACTAGAGAACTGGTTTTGATTTCTGAATCCTTTATTTCATTACTGTGGAGGACTAGTGCCTTAATGTTTCTTGGTTTACCTTCATGTAAAATATTAGGACTTTCTCATGGAAGAGTGTTACTGTGAGCCTGTAAAGAAATAATACACTTTTTAATATTTAAAAGTACTATGTAAGTTGTACAAATCATGTGAATATTTCTTGCTCTTTGGTTTTTATTAGTGCATAAGCATCCTTGTAGTCTCTCATTTCATCAACCATTCCCCTAATTTTATTTTTTCCCTTAATATTTTGTTACTAACCTTTCTTTTAAGTTATAACTTTCCATTGTAATGAAATTGTGAAACAAAAATAGGAAAATTAAAAATTTTGAAACAAAAATAATAAAGTTAAAAATCTCTTTTCAGATGAAAGTTAATAATTTTACATATCAGATTGTTAGAGTAGAACATATATCAAATGTACATTGTGGAACTTAACAGAGAAAACACTGTCACTGTTCCTAAGAAGATACTGGTTTTCTCAGATTAATGTAATAGTTCTGTTTGCATACATATATATTTTAATACATTTTATAAAGGTATTATTGATCTGACATCTAGTAGATATCAGTTTAAGGAGTGAGAAAGAAGAGCCAAGTATTTTAATAGAAATATAAACAAGTTACTGTCTTATTGATAGAATTAACAAAATTAGTTAAAACAGAGTGTTTGAACTGTTTTAATGACTTACCTCAGTACATTTGCAAGTCATCCTGTTTTTAGGCATTTGATTCATTTATCAGAAGTCTGTGAATATTTCCTATCAGTATGTAATGCATTTTGCACATACGCATGCACACACACACACACACACACTTGCATGTTGTTAGTAGTGTATGTTTGAATTGTTTTTTGTTCAGGAAATTTTGATGTACTTAACACTATTCTTCTTTCTTGGTTATCCCTGTATCACTCATTTTCATGAAGGGTAGTATCAATTAAGAATATAGTTTATGTAGGAAAGAAAGCAAAGAAGGAACTAGAACTTTTACAACTGTTATTTCATTTGAGTCATAAAAGCTATATATAAGATAAATGATATTATTGCTGTTAAATTAGTTGTGGAAAGAGCCTCAACAGTGTAACATTGTTCAGGGTCATAAAGCAGAATCACAGCATGAACTAAAATTTGCCTGACCTTGAGTCCAGTGTTTTGTTTTGTATTTTGGCAGTGCATTGGCTTATTTCCAGGTGTGTTATCTCTGGTACTGAACTACTGAAAAGTTCAGATAGGAGCTGATTTAAATATCCTTACCGTTACAGAGTTTTTGATAAGTTACTTTTGGATGAGCATGATAGTAACAAGAGGGTACATACTGTCTGGACCACTGTTAATAGCAGTGCCTTCGGGTCACTAAAATTATGACACTTCTTACTTTCCCTCTGAAATAACTGTATAGAGTAGGCCTTCTGAATTATATTTTATACTGTGGAGGTGCCTTTCTATGAGCTGTGCTGCCTTCATATGAGCAGTTTGGAATGGAATTCTATAGTGTGGGTTATGGTAAAGGTGAATGGCAAATGTAAGATGACATTTTATGTGATCTGTGAGCTTTATGGTTATACTATTTAGATTTGACTTTCATGATTATCACATTTCATAAATCTACTTACTTTAGGAAATAGTGAATTCTTCTAATTCACTGAAATAGTTTACTGAAAGCATTCCATCTAAACATCAGAATTGTTTCTTTTGCAAATTAAATAGATAAGAGCAGAGAGTTTGGAGTCTGTTGGACTGGGGACAGTGAAGGATATAGATTTTGGGGTCCTGTGGACTCATTGGACACAGTGAGGAGCATCCAGTTGTGGGTACCAGAATATTTTAGAAGGAAATATGGAAGAAGACTAAAGATAGTTTAAATCCAGAATCATAAAGGTATCTCAAAGGATATGCTATTAACATATGGGATCAGAAGGAAATGTAAGGAATCTAGGCAATGAGTGTGAGATTGGGCACAAATGGTTTGGATGTAAATATGGCTGGGTTTCACATCAGGCACTACTATACAAAGTTAACTTTTATACATTAACTAAAGAAGGATGTATGCATTAGCTAAAAAGAGTAGAAAAAGGCTAGAGATACAGTGTATACTGTATAGAAGGCTTTGGTTGGTATAGAAGTAGGAGCCGAAGATTGAGGAGTACCATCTAGAAATGGGCAATTTCAGGTCCCTAAAACATTTAGTCTAGCTGTTATATACTAAATTTAAGAGAATGTTTTTCAGTAAAGGTAACTATCTTGTTGAAGAGATTGGCCATAATATAAATATCCTTATTTATCCTTGGAATTATTGGAAGTCCACAGTGAAACTGAGGCAAATGCTATTGTAGACCCTCTCAGGTGTGTGTTTTGTACCCATTGTAGCCAGATCAAAGACTAGTATTATTTCATTATCACTTAAGGTTAGATTTTTCTTTT
Source organism: Ailurus styani (assembly GCA_002007465.1). Lineage (NCBI taxonomy): Eukaryota > Metazoa > Chordata > Mammalia > Carnivora > Ailuridae > Ailurus > Ailurus styani. The sequence goes on along the minus strand of LNAC01000387.1, from coordinate 1,437,457 downwards.
ATAAGACTTTTTTTTCCCCATTGTAATTTGGTTCACTAGTGTTTACAACTGTATGTGATTTAGGACTCTTTCAGTCCTACTGTGGAGGTAATAATAAATGATTTCTTGGACTACTTGTCTTTTTCTTAGTGGGAAAGTAGGTCTAGAAAACTTGAAGGACAGCTTGGCTCAAATTCTTTCCTCTATCTCTTAGTTTAATGGAATCTTTAAGTTCTAATTTAGAGTCTAGTGGACTAGATGTTGAAACTGGTGATACAGAAAGTGTATTGGCTGGGGATAAGTCCATGATTTTCTGATATTTATACCTTCATTGTTTTTTGATCTGTAAAGGCTATGTTTGCACTTGGTTACTACCACATTTTCTTTAGCTGATACTTTTCTATCTTTTTTCATTGCCCTGTAGGCAATTGCATTGCCTCCTATTGCAAAGTGGCCTTATCAGAATGGCTTCACCCTAAATACTTGGTTTCGTATGGATCCGTTAAATAACATTAATGTTGATAAGGATAAACCTTATCTTTACTGGTGAGTAGTGTATTTAATTTTAGTACTTTTAAGTATTTCAATTTTATAAATATGTAATAGTCTTAAGGCAACATATTAAATAGAATGTGTATGTGTTTGTGCATGTATATATATATATGTTTATATTTGTATATGTTAAAAATATAAAGACACATGTCAGTTTATTTTATTTATTCATTTTTTTTCCTGTTGGTTTTAGGCAACCTGCCTCACTTTTTTTTTTTCGCAATTATAGTTAGAAAGTCAAAGTTTACAAGCCTCTTTGTCCAGTCTACATCAATATAGATTAGTTAGGGGATTGTTGGTGGACATGCAAGTCCCCAACCCAGGGGAGAAAAAAACCCAAACTCCTTCCAGATTTCATTACTTTGCCTTTTTACTTTCTTTGTTCTATGAGCATAATTAAGATATGATTTAAAAATATTAGTGATAACTACCATGTAAGAAAATACAATCAAATAATAAAAGTAATTATTTGGTAGATAACTAACAGAATGGGTTGATAACCAGATAGGTTGACCAGTAAGGACCGAGAGCTTGGTTATTTTAGTTTACCAATAATGTGCAGTAATGAGAACATCAAACTTTCTTTGATTGCCATTCTATAGACTAGGCATTGTAAGTGTTTACATGTATTACCTCATTTAATACTTGCAATGCTTTGAAATAAGACTGCCTGGGGTTAAGTCTTCACTACTTATTGATCTTGTGCTTTGGTGTCTTCATCTATAAAGTGAAGGTAACAGTAGTACCTATCACATCAGATTGAATGAGAGAATAATTGAGCACTTTTGTACATTGACTTCCTCAGAAATGTGAGTGCAGAAAAATGTGCACTGTTAACAGCTTGTAAGCTCTGTTATAAAAGATTATATAAGGATAGTAGTGAGAGGGAGTTCTAAACAAACATCTGAACTTCTAAACATAAATGGGGTTGAATTTCAGAATGGTCATTTTGGCAGATCATACATTTATTTTAATAATACCATTATTTTGCAGAGCTTTTACAATTTTTACAATGCTGTGCTTAAATTCACAGCTAGGAGTAGTGTTCCCTTAGAAGAAAATAACTGTATTTCATAGACACATCCTTTTTCTTTTGACTAAAAATGTACTCCTTCATTTGATTACCTACATCATTTACCAAACTTGGCCCTGACTTTTCTTTTTTTGTAATTTGTAAGCTATTTTTAAAGATATAATAGAATTGGCAGTAAGTTGTTTTTGAAAACAGTAGCTATGTAAATGGTGTATTTGCTAATTTCAGGGGTTCTTGAAGGTAAATGAAATCTACTTGGTAGGCTTTCATTGGCCATTAATTTGTTCTTATGTATTTGTGATATTTTACCTTGAAATTTCAGAAAGTTCTGTAGTCTTCTATTTTCTCAATTTAAAGTTCTTCCTTTAGTTGTTCTAAACCTTTTATGGTTTAGTCTTTATTTGGTACATGTAATACCTCTCTACTCTATGGGGAAATGAGTTTTATTTTTATAATAATGTTTTATTTATTTAATAATTTTTAGATATATAGTTCTTTGTATTAGAGGATATTATACTATTCTCAGTTTTCTTTACAGTTTTCGTACTAGCAAAGGAGTTGGTTACTCTGCTCACTTTGTTGGCAACTGTCTAATAGTCACATCACTGAAGTCTAAAGGAAAAGGTTTTCAGCATTGTGTGAAATATGATTTTCAACCACGTAAGGTAGGTATAAGTAAATATTTCCATTGAGAATGACACAATTCACCCTTTCCCCTGTCTTACAATTCACCTATTATGACTTCTGTAATACTCTCTTTTATTGCAGAGACCTCTTGCAGAGTCTGTCTCACTTATTCTCTCTCTGGGATTTCTTCTAAGGCATTTTTATAGTAAATGCTTATTGAGTACTTACTGAGTTCCAGACACTGTTGTAGGTACTAGAAATATGACAGTGCAAAACAGATAACATTCCTGCTTTTGTGGAGGATATATATTTTTGGAAATTTTTATTCAGTTTCATGATAGCTTTCCACTTTATTCTTATCTCCAAGCTCTGTTCTTATATCCTCATCTACCTAAGATACTGCCATGTAAATGCTTTCTGGCCTCTCATCTTTACAGAATATGTAACACTGAATTTACATTTCCAGTCCCATATTCAGTATGTTCTTCAGTCTCCTGTTTTGATTAAGCAGCTACCATCTTTCATCATAGTGGGGACTTGAGTCAGCTTTGTTCTTCATCCCCTTTTCAATCATGATATCAGTGCAACTTTCCACTCCTGTGCTTTGTATCTCTGTAATATATGTCTTTTAAAAAAATTACTTACTTGCTCCTTAAATTCTTCATATTGTTCTTTCTCTTGGATCCTTTGTCTCTTCCTCTCCCAAACTATGTTATATACTAATATCTGATTTATATTCTTGATCATGTTATTCCACTGCTCAAACAAGTCATTTGCTTCTCATTAACTATAGAATAAATGAACATTTTTAGCCTAGTCCTCCATGATTTGGATTTCATTTTCAGCTTTTTGCTTATACCCTTTATTCTGCCAAAACCAAACTAGTCTACATGTTTCACTTTTTATCTTTTCCTTTTCAAATGTTCAGTCTCTGGTGTGAAAACATATACATGTCTCCTCAGTTATGGCTATAGGTCTTCAATTATTGTTATTGTTAGGTTCCTTATTGTTAGGTTCCATTCCATATAACAGCATTTCCATGGAATGTTGCCTTGATTTCCTTGCTTTCTGGTATAATCTCTCATAGCATAATATTTCAATATTTCTTACAGCAATTATTTCTCTTAAATCTTTATTACTCATTTATATGTACATTATTTAGTAACTATTGAAATTAAGCTATGTATTGGATTCATCTTTGTATTCCTTCATAAACCTGCCACAGAGTTTTGAACCTGATGGACTGCTAATAATGTATGTTGGATAAATGAATAAAATATGCTCTAACAACCAAAAAGAACCCTTTGTTTCCTGAAGGAGTAGGTTGTATTTATCTGGACAGCTAATTTCTGTTGAGCAATTTATTTTCTACTGGTGTAAAATAAATGAGGTGTTAATGTTGATAAAGTGAGAAAGAAGGCCTGGGCCTTGTTGTGGTCAGTGCTCCTTATAGGGCAGTATGCCAAGGACCTTTTCCATGTGGCAAGAAGAAGAATGGTAGTCATGACAATAATGACCAAGTAATGTCGGTTGTTACTATGTGATACACTTTTAAAATCAAAAGCTTACCAGCCTTTTTTGTTGTTGTTCTAGCACAGTAATGTCCACTGCAAAACTAAGTTAATTATTGGATTTGTAGAGAATTAGAGCATTATCCATGAGCATTAAGGGAGATTTTATGCTTTTTGCCAAAGTGTTTTACACAGGCTTAATGGAAAATACAGTTACTTAGCATCCTAACTACTGACACATTCTTATATCTTTACTTGGATCCTAAAATTTTGATATATATGATACATAGTTTTGTATGATATGTCATTATATATAATAATTTAATATATAGATCTGCTATGTGTTACATAGAAATAATGCAGTGTCTTTTCAATTTTCAGCATGTTTATGAAAATATTAAAGAATTTTAACAATTATATTATTAATTCAAAGTTTATTCAAAGGCAAACTTGTATATGAACTTTATGTTACTTAATTATAGTTCTGAGGCTATGTTTGAAGAACATTTGCAGAAAATTTGCTTTAATTTCAGTTCTAGGGGTGCCTGAGTGGCTCAGTGGGTTAAAGCCTCTGCATTTCGCTCAGTTCATGATCTCAGAGTCCTGGGATTGAGTCCTGCATCAGGCTCTCTGTTCTGCAGGAAGCCTGCTTCCTCCTCTCTCTCTGCCTGCCTCTCTGCCTACTTGTGATCTCTCTCTCTCTGTGTCCAATAAATAAATAAAATCTTTTAAAAAAATAATTTCAGTTCTGTCTTGTTCTTCCTCTTCCTTTCCTTTTCTCCTCCTCAATATTCTCTTTTCCCTCGTTTACCTCTAACTCCTCTTGTTCATCCTTTTCATCTTCCCCTAACTTTCCCCTTCTTGGTCCCTTTTCTTTCCTCCTCCTTTTCTTGTTCTTCTTCCCTCTTCTAGAATAGAACCAGTTTTTAGACTGGAGATTCAGACTTCACAGTAGTTTGTATATGTGTACATGTCATGCACTATAGATTTATAGAATATTAGCTCTTTCAAAAGGTCAGCTGTTAAACCTCCAGATTTGGTAATACAGAGAGACTTTTCTTGAGGGAGTTTAAGCTAATCCTGGTGGTCCTGAATCTTGTTTCCTGAGATTCAAGGTTATATTGATTTCTGCTTCTTCAATAATGCTGGCTTCAAGGAGGGGATGTTGCTCTGCAGTTAATGTTTTGGCCCATTAAATATGCCTTTGCTTAATATCCAGTAGAATATGGATATTCAGAGACCAGGCTGAAATGTGTTTTTAAAAGTCTGCTCTAAACCTAAAAAATAACAAGAAAATGCAGAGACAATTCGCTCACTATTACCCGGGGTTTTTCTAGAGCGATGTTCCATTATATATTTTATAGATATATAAAATATTATAATAGACTCCATCTTTGTGTTAGAGTAACTAGCCATTTGAAAGTCCAGAATTTTAAAAAACAAAGGACAGAAATATAGGAGTTCCTGTTTGCACATGTTTAAGGCGAGTTACCCCTTCCAGGCTCAAGGGTCTTTTTTGGATATATGACAGTGAGATTGTCTACCTTCTTTAGGGCTCACTTTATCTTTTATCCACAGGAATATTTATCCACAGGAACAACCATAACAGAGATGATGAGTCCACATACAGCAGAGGGGATGTCATTTCTTTTTCTTTCTTTTTGTTTTCTTGTTTGCTTATGATCCCATGTATGTTTTGCTATGTATTGAAAAAATTATGATTTAGGATGGGGCTTTCAAATATAAATTTAAAAATTTTACCTGAGTCTAATAATGTTTGCTTTATGTTTAAGCAATAGTAATAACTATTTTTATCAAAGAATATCAGTGTGACAATCATTCATTAATATATACTTGGAAAATAGCTTAAAAAGCAATGATTCTAAATAAATTGATACATTAGATTAGAGGTTCTTTTTTTTCTTGATACAAATCACAGTTATGTCCATACAACTTCAGTTGTCTCTCCTCCAGAAATTCTGACTTATTAGGTTTGAGATGACACCCAAGAGAGTTTTCCAAATGTGCCAAATTATTTTGAATTTCCATAGGAACTTGTTATAAATACAGATCCTTAGAATTACAGTTTTCATGTTAGGAATATGTTTTTTAACAAATGCTCTAGGTGATTTTTTTCATCAGATAATTCTAGATAACAGTGGTTTGAAAAGTATAAGTAAGGAAAGTTAGGGTGAAGTTAAGAACCAAATAAAATTGTTATTAACCAATAAAAAGCAATTTAACCCATTTGTTCTCTCTCTGTCTCTCTTTTTGTCTTTACGCTATTTCCTTATGAGAGATACATTCCCATTTGTAACAGTTCTATATACATTGATTCTAAGGGGTCTTGGTAGGAGCAAGGCCCCAGTGATAGTGGTTTTGAAAAACCTGTAAAGGTTCTCATAAATCTTGAAAACCAAAAGTATTTTATTTTACTGTTTCATTATTCAGGTAAATACATTCTCTTTTTTTTCTCTCTTATTTTTCCAGAAGATGCCCTAGCTAAATTGTTATCCTTTAATAAGGTATTTAACTGGTCTTTCAAAAAGAAATGTTTATATTAAAACTTTTGCTTTCTTACCTGTACCACTTACCAGATGTTTGACCTTGTGATAATGTATATAAACTATTAACATATCACCTAGTATGTAATAGGGCTCAATATGTGTTAGCTACTATTAATATTTGTGTAAATACTATGTTATATTTTCCTATGAATTCTTATTACAGGTTTTTTTCTTGTTCTTTTATATATCTATTTTTGAGTCTTCATTAAATGCAGACCTCAGTAGATGTACATACTATCATATGCATTCACAGTTTCCAACTTTACTCCCATAAAATATATATAAAAATATAAGTGAAAAATAGCAAGTCAAAGGTTGGGCTCTTTGGAATTAAAAGACATTTGTCTATTATTTATAAAGGATATATTGATCGAGCGCCTAGGTGCCTCAGTGGGTTAAAGCGACTGCCTTCGGCTCAGGTCATGATCCCAGGGTCCTGGGATCGAGGCCCACATCGGGCTCTCTGCTCAGCAGGGAGCCTGCTTCCTCCTCTCTCCTCTCTCTCTGGCTGCCTCTCTGCCTACTTGTAATCTCTCTCTGTGTGTGTCAAATGAATAAATAAAATCTTTAAAAAAAAAAAAAAGGATATATTGATCTACCAAGGAAAGAGAAAAGTTAATTTTCCTGTAACTACTATGAGCTTCACTGAGATCAGTTCGTTCATTCAACTATGCATTCATTTCTTCATTCATCAGTTTTATCAGATATCAGTGTTATGACCAAAATTAAACTCTGATTGTTATTCCACATCTTGTTATCTGCCTAATTAAGTGGCTAACTGTATTAATTATCTCAAGTTAATGGTACCACAACCAATTTAAGTGAAAAATTGGAAACCATCTTGCACTTGCCTTTTCTGTATCATCGGTCCCAATCAGTTCTGTTAATTAGTCCCTATCCTCCCCCTTCTTTTAATTACCATTGCCTTTGTCTTAATTTAGGCTTTTATGGTTTTCTTACCTGAACCTTTGCAGTAGTTTTCAGCTTTATCTTTAACCACATTTGCCTAACTATCCCACCCACTCCCTACTGCCAGTTCCTTTCCTGAACTTTCCTGCTCAAAATTCCTAGTGATGTCACATTATGCAAAAACAAAGGCCAATTACTGAAGGTGTCTACACTTCTCTTTACAAGCTGGTCTTTGTTATTACAGCTAAATCTAAACACGGAGAAAAGTTTTGTCAGGCCTCTGTGCTGTAATGTGAAGTACTAGGCTTCTTCTGCTTGGAATGTTTCTTTCCCTCCTTTTTATGCAACAGTTTGTATTCATCCTTTAGGCTAAGTCTTAAGTTTCATTTTACTCTTTTAGTGACTTCTTTGTTAGCCTTCCTTCTCCATTTCTCTTGTCTGTTTCCTCTGCCCTCAGTTATACTTCTTTTGCTTCCAAATCTGTATTTTAGATACTTGTCATGGTTTTATAATTGTTTTCATGTTTGTTTTTCTGGTGAAACCTCCTTAAGGGTTTATATGTTATTTTTGTATGCCCACAGTCTGGGGGATACTTGGTATGAAACGGACGTGCAGTAAATTTTTTGAATGAGTGAATGACTCTGAGGAGTAAATAGTGTCAATCCTAGCAGAAAAAAATCTCATCGGGGGAAATAGTGCATAAAAAATGAACATATAGGGCGCCTGGGTGGCTCAATGGGTTAAAGCCTCTGCCTTCAGCTCAGGTCATGATCTCAGGGTCCTGGGATCGAGGCCCTCATCAGGCTCTCTACTCGGCAGGGAACCTGCTTCCTCCTCTCTCTCTCTCTCCCTGCCTGCCTCTCTGCCTACTTGTAATCTCTCTGTGTCAAATAAATGAATAAAATCTTAAAAAAAAAAAGAACATATATTTAGTTAATGCTATCTTATTTTTATGGGTGCCAAATATATATTAAGAACTGTTCTATGATTTTCATATGTTGTCTGTTATCTATAATATTCACAGTCACTCCATAAAGTAGGCATTATAATTCCCTTTTTTAGATACGAAAGTAGGTTCAGAGAGACTAAATAATTTGCCAGAAGCCATAGAGCTGGTAACCTGGGAACTCAGTTTATATCTGTATGAATTTAAAGTTTGTATTTTCCAGCCCAGCACACTAAATTATCTGGTACACAGGAAAAAGAACTCAATAAATATTTATTAAATAAGCTTTTCTATATTAGGTATCTCAGTAACTATAATAATACACCTAATATTATTTATATTAAACTTGTCTTTGGATAGCAGGAAATCCTCTTGTATTTATAGACATTTATTTATGTGTATTTTATTTAGAAATTTGTACGTTCTAAAAATTTTACTCCAAGATATAAAGACTGTATTTCCTGTGTTACCTAGATGGCATTCTGATAGAAAATTTTCAAACACAGTGAGGGTAATATAGGTAGATTTGAGTTCTTATGCATGTAAACTATAAGATTTTTCTTAAATTTATTTGAAGCTCCATTTTTATGACTTCTTCTTGATAATTTTGTAGTATTTAGAAATATGAGTTGTTAAATGACTGACTTTAAAGATTTTCTACTGCTTTTAATCAGGACAAACATATGTTTTGTTTTCAGATCAAGTGAAGATTCAGTTTGCAATAATTAGAGTTAAAGATTACCTAAAATGAAAAAAAAAACTTTAAAGAAGGACTGTGTTTTAGGGGTTAAATAGTTTGACCTGATATTTTATTTTTATAATTGAGGAACAGTTATTGTCTTCCAGGAGTTTTGAGTGCACTATTTTTATTTTCTAAATCAAAATGAAAGAAATTGAATTTTATTCAAAGTGTTTCGGACACCTTGAAATAACTAATATTTCAGTGGTTGAGAATTATACTATAGCTTTATGTTTTTCAATATTTACTGTATGAAATAATTGAATAGTGCTTTTAAGTAATTTTGGAAACAAAGTTTGTATTACATATTTTTATTTTGGGGTTGGAAACTAAGTCTAATTTTCCCTCCTTAACCACTAAAGGCATACTTGTTCAAGTATCTAAAGTTTTTGAATTTTTTTATATTTTAGAAAAATATTTCTGTGTTCTCAGCCATAGGTTATTAACTTTCAATAAGGGTTGGAGCCACAAATTGTTATAGAACTTAAACGATTCTCTATCCAAATACACACTTAAAATGCTTTTGGTTGACCCTAGGAACTATAAAGTTAGAATTTATAACTCATTCCTAGGTATATAGTCACACATTATCAAGTTAAAAATGTGCAATTATTCTTGGACCTAGTAAATCTAAATTGTGGAATTGAAATCACCTAAGTTTTATTATAAATATTAAACAGTTGTTCCTCTGACAGGTCTTTCCTAACCATACAATCCAAAGTAGAATCCAAGGTTATTCTTTCTCAGTTTACACTGGTTTTATTTTTTCCCCTTAGTAATATTCATTATTCATCATTTTGTATATCTTTACCTATCTAATCTGTGTCTCTTTCATTATACCATGAATTTCAGGAGAGCTGGACCTATGCTCTGTCTGGTCAGACTTGGGCATTTGCAGTACTTGGCAGAATATGCATGTTATTAATGAATGAACACAAATATATTGTATTTCCATAATATTTGGATCTTAGTATAGTGGAAGGAGTATCATTCCAGGGTTCAAGGGGTTCTAGGTCTGTCTTCATCACAGATTTAGTCTTTATGAGTCACTTCTTATATCTGCAAAATGAGTAATAAGAGGGGGAGCTCGAAATAGTAATGTGTAATTGTTATTATTTCAAGCATTTCTTGTTGTGTGTTATGAATGCTATGATTGCTCTTTTAGACAATAACTAAACATGACATATTAAAGTCTTTACATTTTTTTTTATTTAAGTGGTACATGATCAGCATTGTCCACATTTATAATCGATGGAGGAACAGTGAAATTCGGTGTTATGTTAATGGGCAGCTGGTATCCTATGGTGATATGGCTTGGCATGTTAACACAAATGATGTAAGTTTTTTTTTTTTAATCTGTGCTTTGATGTATTTGAGTGTGTGATCTATTGTTCATAACATGATTTGTATAATAAAACAGTTTGGGAGGAATTTAATAGTTGTACTTTGAAAATTATTTTAAGTGAATTTTTAGTTCTTTAAGTTGCTGAAATAGATAATTAGTGGTAGAAAAAAAAAGGAAAATTGCTCAAATAAATTATTAGGTCAAAAACATATCTGTAGTATTCTATTCTTTCCAAAATTTTAAGCAGTAAAAACTGTGTCTTGCACCTTATATGGATGTGAAAGGAAGACTTCAAACAAAATGAATACGTATAACGTAGTCACTATTATTTACTAAATAAATAGTGATAAATGCTGTAGAGAAAATTTTAGTGAGACTAGGTATAGAAACTATAGGTGTAGGGAAGGGGGAAGCCAGATGGTATGAGATGATCTTAGTGAGAAGAGTTGAGGGAGCAAGTCATGTGCATGTTGGGGAGAAATATCCCACTTGCTGGAAGCAGTGAGGGCAGAGTCTTTGAGACAGAACTGAAAAGTTAATTGAACAAAAAAGCAATCAGTTTGTCTAGAACAGAGGGAGGAATGGGCAGAATAATGTTTAAGAGATAAGGTTAGGTAGACAGCAAAGGGTGAAATCATGCAGGGCCTTATGTGTAGACATAATACTTGAACTTTCCCATCTTACCCAACATGAAAATCTTTGGAAGGTTTTGAGCAGACGAGTGATGTAATGTTGATTCATATTTTAAAAATATCAGTCAGGCTGCAGTATTGAGAATATTCTGAAGAAAAAAAATGACAGAAACAGGGAGATCAATTAAATGACTTACTGTTGTAATAACAAACAAATCTAGTTTTGACTAGCCTGATAGCAGTGAGGGAGATGTAACACAGTTGGATTCTGGATAGAGTATATCTAGAGTTAAAACCTCAAGAGCTCTGTTCTTGGCTTTCCCTTGTCATAATCCTGGCCTGTTAGAACCAACGTAAAAGATGTTTTCTAGTGCCAAAAGTACTTCTAAACCTAATAATATATGAGCATTCCAGCATACCTGGTTTTACAAAAACTTGCCTCTTTTTGACAAAATTCACTTCTTAGTATTGTCCGTATCTCTCCAGACTTTAATTTACTCAAGAGCAGGGTTTCTTCTTGTTCTCTCTGGTATTCTTCTAAATAGTGCTGTGTGCACAGTGCATAGCTTTTTCCCTAAGTCAAGAGTACCCCTTGAAGACCATATCTGAACCTTGACCTGTTTTTGCATGACCTAAGAATCTTTGTTTTTTTCATTTTTAGAGGTTTTTCCTTTTTTAAATATACAGACAGACAAACAAACAAAAATAAAAAAAGATTATATGGCAGAAACCACATGTGGCTTGAAAAGGTTAAAATATTTACTGTCTGTTCATTTATAGGACAAGTTTGCTTTTTCTGCCCTAGAAACTCATCGTTGGGTCCGAGTCAGTAAATTTTTGAGAATGATTTTGTCAGAATTAGTATACACAGATGAAATTCTGCTTCATATCTGCCTTTCAAAGGGGAAAGTTTTTATTATAGAGTAGAAGAAACCCAAGAGACTTTGTTGACTGTCACTAACTCTACAGTTATATTTAAAAGGAAAGGAAGGAAGGAAGGAAAGAAAGGAGGGAGGAGAGGAATGGAGCGAAATAAAGAAAAGAAAAAAAGACTTAGGTTTTTGAATTATTTGTAGTAGTACACCAAAAAATGGAGAAGTCTGGGCAATAACACGTATGTACACATAACATTATGCAGTAAATTCTTCAGTTCCTATAGTTTTAATTACAGATTGTGTATCTGTTGAGGAGTTTCTGTCTTCATAATTCATTCACAGATACTTTGTCATTCTATTGAAGCACCAAACGACACCATACATATTTAATGTCTTGCTTATTAGTGCTAAGGTGCGGGATATCCTGTGAGGGTGGGATAAGGAAGCCGGGGTCTACTATTAGGTGAGATTTTAAGAAGCAGAGATGGGAAGGGTCTTGGTAAGTGTGGCTTCTTAAGGTCTTGAACTCTCCAGATGGAGAGCACCATACCATGTGCTTTAGGTGGCAGATATTGGTGATCATTATTTATTTGTTTCTGCATAATGCCTACTCATGGAAGAGAGGGAAGTGATTTTCATTGTGTCCTTGACTAAGTGTGGAGAAATAGAGGAATATATATTCCTGGGGGAGAAATTAGATAGTTTCAAAACTTAGACCTTATATGTTTATGGTTACCATTTGGAATAGTCATTCTCTGATTCAGATGAATCTCTATGTGGACAATTGTTAAATCATTAAGAGTTTTCAAAATTAGTTTTACTTTTGTAAATAAAATTATAAGCCCTTTGCCTTTAAGTATAACATTTCTATAGTGATTAAATGATTATTGAATAGATGATATAGTTTGTTTTGCTTTTCCATAGATACAAAATATTTAACTGATTTACTTTTTCTAAAGGTCTTTAGCTGGCCTTTATTATTTAAATAACTCCATAAAGTCTTAAGTGATGCTTTCTTCTGTTATTATTGTAATATTTTAAGGTATTCATGACAGTGAAGACAGGTATGCTTAAATATTTTATCTTTACAAAATAACACATTGATTTTTTTTATGACTTTTTAAAAATAGAGCTATGACAAGTGCTTTCTCGGATCTTCAGAAACTGCTGATGCAAATAGGGTGTTCTGTGGTCAACTTGGTGCCGTGTATGTATTCAGTGAAGCGCTCAACCCTGCGCAGATATTTGCAATTCATCAGTTAGGACCTGGATATAAGGTAGTAATAACTATCTTGTTATAGATTCTATGGAAACTTTTATGTGAACTCTGTGTGAAATGTGATACAATATAATATATAGCAATAATCTTTCTTCAGTGTGGTTTAAAAGTTGTCTCTGTTTTTTAGAACTCAGCTGTTATTACAGGTTTAATTTTGTTTCAAAGGTGCTTTTTCTTTTTCACTATTTTCCTTTCGTGAACTTTTAAAATTCTTTAGAGTACTTTCTAATATTAAAGCCATGGCTTTTGTTAACATAATTCTGAAATAATAAATTTTATAAAACCATATTGCTTAATATGGTATCTAAAATCTTAAATTTTGAAATACATAATGAACAAATGAAATGACCATTATTGTTCAAATTAGAGATAATTTGGAAAGAGTAAAGATTTACAAGGAAAATGGTATAAAATTACATGTGGCTGAAATTAATTCAGTTTTAGTTTTTACTTTTCATCCTTTACAATAGGCAGAGAAGGACAGTATAGTAGTGAGTATCTGAATATTGCAAAGTCAATTATTTAATATGATTTATCATATTCTTCCTGTTTTTTAACTTTCAAAATGAAGACTTATTTAGGCAAGATATTGCATTCACATATATGAATTAGTTTTTAATGTACAATACACCTGGCTAGGGAAATGTGAGTTTTATTTAAATCACATTAGGAGCTGTGACATCCCAAACTGTTTTGAGCTAAGGGAAAATTATGCAGTGTAAGTCAAAGTATTTATAATTCTGAAGAAGTATATGTCTTGCATGGAAGAGCTTTTTTTTTAAAAAAAAACTTAGTGTTTAAATAGTGTGAGGATTGTATTATGACAAAAGGGTACTAAAATATTTCTGTTCCCAGTGATTTTAAAATAATCAGAATAATATTAAATGACAATACTGCTGTCATTTTTATGTCAAAGTGAAAATATTCGCTACAATCTTTTGTCCATATCATTAATTCTACTATCCCTAGAAATGAATTTGTGCTTATACAGCACTTTTTATTCTGTGGGTCCTTTGGTTTCGTTTGGATCCTAGTTCCACCATGTGTTGGCTTTGCATGGGAATGTTTCTATAATTCAGATTTTTGGATTAATATACTTTCTACCTCCTTTTGTTCTTTGGCTGGGCCTAAAATATTTGAAGTGGCTTTTTTCAAGCACTGCCAGAATGATATTAAGTGAATCAAATTAATGATGCATAATTAAGATAGAAATTTTAAAAAAGATATGCAAATGATAAATCCAATATAATTGTTATAGTGAAATTTTAGAATTGATGGGCATTTCCTGGCAGGAAAAAAGAAAAGGACTAAATATAAACAAGTTATGTAATTCTCTTATTTGGAAAGGAGCAAACGTTGTCTTGAACCACTTTGCAGACTTAGTAATTTGTCATATGGCTCTTTCTCATCATAGTCTTTTACAACAAAAGTGGAAATGAGTAGTAGTCCTGTGTCACTGGGTTCTATACACAAATACTCATGTGATAGAGAATGTATTCCTAGCATCCTGACGTAGACAGTAGAGGACCTATATCAAAGTCAGAACTTTCAAAAGAAAGTACTTCTAAATTTTGGGCATTGCATGAAAAAGTATTTATTAAGTTTTGAAAGTTCCTAGCCTATGGGTATAGCCCACTGAGTCCCTTGTTTGTTTGTTTGTTTTTTTAAAGATTTATTTATTTTAGACAGGGGGAGAGAGAAATAGAGGGAGAGTCCCAAGCCAAGTCCTTGCTGAGCATGGAACCCATGGGGCTCAATCTCATGAGCCCTGAGATCATGACCTGAATTGAAACCAAGAGTTGGTGCTCAACTGACTTTGCCACCCAGGTGCCACCTGAGCTCTGTGTTATAAGTGGAAATAGACTGTGCAAATCCATGGGTATATATGTATTTTCTCAAATTGTAAATACTAAAGTAGAATTACTATCAGGACAGGCATGTGTAAAAATTTTTGACATTGAAGTTGTTTTCTAGAAATTCAGAGAATGAAGGGAAAGAGGAAAGGATAAAAATGAAGATCAGATTGTGTAATGACAAGGAAAAATCTTAAGTGGCTCACACATAATAGTCTCAATTTTCTTGGGTAAAATAGGAAAAGTCACTTCCTATGAGTTGAAGGGGTAGAGAGTTGCAGTGGAATTTTTATGGTGTTTAGGACATAATAATCAGTTGGCTTTTGACTTAAGTCACAAATGAAGCTAGAATTATTGTTATATAATAATATATTTATATTCATTGTTGCAGGCTATATGGATCTTCCAATTAAGTGTAATCGTCAGTTGGTCTTCTCTTTGATTCTGGGCTTAATGTAGATAGCATGTCAACATCTGGACCCTGAGATAAAATAAATTAATTCCCCCCAAAATAATGTCCTCAAACTATATATACTGTGCAGCCTGTCCCATGTGATTTTGACTTGTTGACCATTAGAGTATTAAGTAATTTTCTTTCTGTGAAATGTCTGGTTTTAAGCAATATAACTTTTCAGGGAATATTTTGCCCTTAGTTATTTTAGGTAAACAGTAAATAAAAGGAGGGTATTACTAATCAAATAAATCATTAGATTTGGAAATAATTTGTAAAACAACAATTTCTCACTGTAATTTTGTCTAGTATGGAAAAATTTACTGTGAGTTAAGCTCTATTTGATGGGGTTATTCAGTGTCTACAAGATTAAAAAGTCTTATACAGTGCCTTTTTGACATAACCTTGCAAAACAGGTTTTAAAGTTTTGATATTTTATAATTGTTATCGGACATTTCTTAATTATCAAGCAGTTCATCTCCATTGCTAAATTTTTCAATATTAAGCTTTGTGTTTTGTCCTCCATTCAAGAAAATGATAGCATAGTGATTTTTTATCAGTTTATTATATTATGATAAAGACCTAACTGATACAGAGAAAATGTATAGAACAGCCTCCAAAGTTAAAAATCACTTGGGAGTGGTGCCTGGGTGGCTCAGTTGGTTAAGCATCTGCCTTTGGCTCAGGTCATGATCCTAGGGTCCTAGGATGGAGCCCCACATCATTGTGCTTCCTGCTCAGTGGGGAGTCTGCTTCTCCCCTTGCTTGTGTGTGCATTCTCTCTCTCTCTGTTTCTCTCTCTCAAATAAATAAAAATCATTTAAAAAAATCACTTTGTAGGGTTTTTGATACTTGCGTGGATAGGCAAACTCCTAAGAAATTGATATTCCCACAATAACCATTTTCTGCGCCTTATACAGAAAACAACTATGTGAGGCTCTAAAAACTGAATAAATGCAGCCAGGTTTTAGAGAGGTGTTAAAACATGAAACAAGTGGTCAGCATGGGTTGAATCCCCCATTTTTTACTCTGACGGAAAAGCTTCTGGCCAGAAAAATTAAGGTGTAAAGTACTTTGCCAATCAACATCACGTGGAGATTAATGGGCAACCCCAGAAAAGAGACAGCCAGAGAAGAATCTGAATTCTATATTTTAAAAAACTCATTTAAATCTCTGGCAAACCCCTGAAACTGTTATGGTCATGACAAACTGGTAATAGATTATAAATAAGGCTTCAAGAACTGAACTGAGATCTGAGATACCACACATAGGAGGTATGACAGTCTGTAATTGTATCTAAGCAAGAAAATGACCCCATGAAACAAAAACAGAAATAATTTTCAGAGCAATATGGTCTCTACGGAATAATTTTCACCATGTCCAGAATAGAATCCAAAATTTCTTATCCTATGAAAAGCCAGAAAAATGTGACTTATTCTCAAGGAAAGGAAAAATCAGCACACACCAACTCCCAGGTAACCCAGAATCATGGAATTATTACATGAGCACTTTTAGGGAGCTATTATAACTACTGAGGTTAAAAAAAATTTGCTTGTAATGAACTGGGAATTATCAGCTACAAAATTTTTAAAAAGTGGAAATTTTAGAACTGAAAATACATCTGAAGTTTAAAAAAATCCACTGTATGGGTTTATTACTAGTAAAGTTTATATGATAGAGAAATAAATAAACTTGAATATAGATTGACAGAACTATTGAGAGAGAAAAAAGATTAGGAGTAAAGAAGAAAACCGTAGAGATGTATGGGGTGGTTTTGAAATGTCATATGTAATGTATAAGAAAAAGGGCCAGAAAAAATATATGAGGAAATAATGGTAGAAGACTTCCCAAATTTCAATTAAAACAAAAACAAAAACAAACATATTTATAGTTTAAAGGAACTATATAAACTCCAAGGAAAATAAAGTCAGGGAAACCACAGAGTGGGAACAGAAACTGTCAACCCAGAATTCTGAAGAAAGAAACTTGGATCATTAAGAAATGAATGAAGAATATTCAGAACAATAAATAGATGGATAAAATAAAGTATCTTTTCTCTTATTTTCCCTAAAACATATACTACTGATTAAAGCAAAATTATTATACTGTCTTTTATTGCTTTATAATATATATAAATTTAATATATACGGTAGCTTTAATAGAAGGTTCTAGGAGGGGATATAAATATAGACTTTTCATATTTTATAAAATATTTGTGAGATGTAAAAATATTGACTGAAATTCAATAGCCAAAATGAAATTAACAAATTCAAAGTCATATATCTTTTCTTGAAATGTTAAGTATCCAGTATTTGATTTCCCTATGCTATAGACTTCTTTTTGAAATGAAAGATAACATATATTCTACAAATACTCAATGGAAAGGAGAAACAAAATTAATTAATGCAAGCTAAGGTAAACTAGATATGAATAAGAGGCATTCATTGATTCATCCATTTATTTTTTTAGTAAATATTATTAAATATTGTTTATTGGCACTGTTATTCTCATAGTTCTGGGTGCTAGGGATATGACAATGAACAAAAAGACAAAAGTTCCTGCCTTTATTGGGTAGAAGGAGGATGTGTATCATGGGGGGGCAGCAGACAAAAACCAAAGATGCTAGATAGTGGTAAGTGCTATGGGAGAAAATAAAGCATGTAAAAATGAGGGAAAATGGTGGACTGTAGTTTTAATAGAGTGATAGAGAAGATTGCACTAAAGACTTCAAAGAGGTAAAGTTGATGTCAGCCTGGTGAATATTTGGGGGAGAACTTTCAGGGCACATTAGAGAGCAAGTGTAAAGCCACTTAATAGGATCTTACTTGACAGATTAATAAACACTGATTGTGTTTCACTGTGAATAGGATAGACGGAGTTTAGACAAGGCTGATAGCAGTAGAAAGTAATGGAACTTGTTTGGAGTTTTGATAAGCCATGCCTAAAATAATACTCTAAGAGGTTGGCTTTTGCATAAATCTTGGAGGTAAAGCCAGTAGGATTTCCTGTCCCTGTGAATGTGGACTAAAGGTGCAAGAAAAGATTCAAAGTTGACCCAGTTATTTTAGCCTGAACAACTGAATGGAGGGGCTTTTTATTTACTGAGATAGGAAAGATTTGGAAAGACTAAATTTTGGGGGGAAAGGTCAAGGTTTGGTTTTGGACATATGATGTTTGAGATGCCAGTTAGACATCTAAATGGAGAAGTGATGTAAGCCTGGAGTTTGGGGGAGAAGTCTAGGTTAGAGATGGAACTTTAGCATTGATAGGGTATAGACAGGATTTAAAGCTATGAGACTGGATTTAGATACCAATGAAGTGAGTTCAGAGATAAAAGATGACTGAATAATGAGTCCTTGGAAAAGCCAAAATTCGCAGGTTGTGGAGATGAGAAGGACCTAGTAAGGGAAAATTAGAAGGAGAGCAAGGGAGTAAGAAGAAAATTCAGGAGAGTATGGTGTCCTGGATGTTTTTAAAGGAAGAAGAGGTGATTAATTGTCAAATGCTGCTGACAGGTTGAGTAAATTCAGGGCCGAGAAATGGCTATTGGATTTAGCACCATGGAAGTCATGGGTGATCTTGATTATCACACCTTATAGTTAGTTGAAATGGGTGAAAAGTCCTTTCATTTAATGAAGACAGTAGTATCTTTTCAGAATTGAAAGAGAAACATTAATTTATGATTGAAAGTATAATTGTTTTGCTTGTATCATTCTAGTACATTGCATAACAAGGCTTTATCTCTCTGCCTTTGTAATATTCTGTAACTTCCATTTCCATCATTTTGTCCTTTTGAAGAACTGTTTATATGTAGCTGGTTTTTTCTGGTCTCCTGATTATTTGCTTTTACTGTACTATACATTTATTTATGTTCAATATATTTGTAAATAAAAATTTTATAGAAAAACATCTGAGTAATATGTACTCATGTGCATATGAATATTGTTATGTAAACTTTCTCTTCAAAATAGTGAAGCTTTGTTTTTAAACTGCAGACTTTAAATGATTTTTCATTTTAGTCAATGTCTTTAGGGTGATATGAACATACTCAAAGTATGCTACCATTTCTCAAGTTAGTTGCAGTTCTTTTGGAATTGCTTTTGAAGGGTCAGTTTTTAAGTGACACAAGAAAACAGTTCTCATTACTTTAGAGCTATGCTATATTTTTAATAATAGATGGTTTTGTGACACCTATTAATTCATCAGACATGGCTTCAAGTTGTTTTTCTTTTTCCAAAAATTAAATCCATCCCTTGAGGATGACAGTTTGCTTTCAAAAATATAATTTAAAATGCCATAGAGTTCAATCAATAATGGAAGTGGAGAGCAGATCCCAGAGAGCCCTGAGCAGCTCTCCTGTCCACCTTCTCCCCACCAGGAATCACCACTGCTGCTGCTGGCCCCATAACTCACCATAACTGCAACCTTGAGCAGTGAGGCCAAGATCTAGCCTCAAAGCGAGCGGCACCAAGGGCGGCCTCATATTGGCAGTGCCTGAAGAGTCAAGTTCATCACAAGGAAGTTTCAGTGTAAGAAATAGATATGGTTTAATCAACAAGAATGACACCAAAGAATATGTATTTGCACACCACACTTCCCCATGAAGTAACTGTGCAGTGTAGAAGATGAAAAGGTGGTCGAGTTTGATATCATTGAAAGGATAAAAAGGGTGCAAAAGCAGCAAATGTTAAAGGTCCTGGTAGATTTCCAGTGCAAGGCAGTAAATGTGCAGTGGTCTGTAACCTGCTAAATTATAGACACTATCCACGTTGCAGGGGTCCTCCACACAATTACCAGTAGAATTTCCAGAATAGTGAGAATGGGGAAAAGAATGCATGATCAGAAAGTGCTCCTGAAGGTTAGGCCCTAATGCAGGCCATGGTGCCTACTTTACTACATGGGGAGACTCTTTGCATGTTGACCACAGTATTCCAGCCTTCCTGTATGGGGCGAAGTAATGGAGGGTGCTGACAACTAGGTTGCAGGAGAGCAAAGTAGACCAGTGAGACAGACTATGCATTGGGGTTATAAATGACCATTCCACAGAGGCTCTCCTTGTCAGAGACAGCCTAAAGAGGATGGCAGTGAAAGATAAGGAAAATCAAGGAGATGAGGCCCAAGGTCAGCAGCCACTTCAACATCTGTACTGCTACAAGTGTACTTCCCAGAACACAGAAGCCCAGAAAGCCCTAAGGGACAAGATGGCAAAGAGACAAAGTTGCTGGTCCACCAGTGGAGAGTTAGTCCCCTACCAAGGCGGTACAGGGTAGGGCTGAGTAACTGCAAGTTTACCATCTCTGCTATCATCCCACCATTTAATCACCCAACACGAGGACATGAATATGAAGTTTCTGCACTGAAAAGTAACAGAAGGGTTGGAGCTGAAGACTTTGGGAAGTGCTTGATTTTTGTTCATTACCAGATAATTAAAACTTCCTGCATTATCTATGCAGATTGGAGTTTTTATTATTTTTACGTAAAGACATCTCTTTTGATAATGGCAAACATTTTTTTTTAAGCCTGGTTGTCCTCAATATACTTACAAAGGTTTTTAAATTGTCTCATGTGGAAAACTTGAGATTTTTAAGAACCTCATTTTTAATTTGTAATAAATGTTTACAACTTAATTTTTTTTCAAAAAAAAAAAGGCAAACACCTATTAAGGTCTTTAAAATGTTGTAGATTTTGAAAATGTTTTTAAAAATCCTAGATATAAGGAATGTTTTGAGCAATAGACATTGTATTATGTGTATTTCTAAGGTGATTCTTTTGGAAAATTGACCACTTGTGATCATATTTGTTTAGCGATATTTGCTTTAAAATATAGGTGTGGGATGCCTGGGTTGGTTAAGCATCTGCCTTCACCTCAAGTCATGATCCCAGGGCCCTGGGATTGAGCCCTGGCTTGGGCTCCCTGCTCAGCCGGGAATGTGCTTGTCCCTCTTATATGCACTCTCTCTCTCTCTCTCTCTCTCTCTCTCTCAAGTACTCGCTCTCAAATAAATAAAATCTTTAAAAAATATCAGGTGTATTACTTTAAAGCTATACTATATTTAAAATACTAGAATTTCAATGAATAGTGAGAAGAGTGTTTTTCAGTGACCTGGTCCCACCTTCCCCCACCAATGTTTTGCCTTTAGACTTATTTTATTATCCAGTTCAGATAATTTGTACTCATTGGTCTTAAATTTAAATCTGTAATTCCTACAAGGTTTTTATCCAATTACCGGATCATTTTGTATATCCTAGCATGTTTTTACTCCACCAACTCAGTCTAATAACACTTCCTAATGGTCAAGAGGGTAAATCTATAACCTAATGCCATTTCTTCATTATTTAAAGATCCTCAATTACTGTTTTAAAAATTTCATTATAAACTCGTGGATTTAAATGTATTTAAAATGTTTCAATCTATGTCAGTTATTGTCCTTTTTGAAATTAAAATTGCCCCACCTTTGAGCAATGAATGTCTGTTCCAGTTGGTTCCTTAGTCCTTTGACCTGACCCTGTAGTCTTTGATAGATTCCTTGCTATTTCCCGTGACAGTATTTCAGACTCATCCTGAATATTTTGTTCTTTTCAGTCATGGAATCAGCCATTATTTCATCCTTAGTTTCTATTAGTGTGAAATTGAGGACTTTGCTGTGTTTTAATTTGACCTTCTCTAAGCTAAATCTGTATCTCCTTTCTTCTATGTTGTGAATACTGGTTGTCAAGTGTACAGAAGGTAATAGGATCACAAAAGCCCATAGTTACACATACAACAGTTTCTGAACACCACCAATATTACTCCACTGATATTATTACTGAAAACAGTTAATTTTTTTGCATATGTTCTCTTCATTCTACTTGCCATTTTTTAATAGTTTAAATATGTTATATGCTGAATTGTATTTCCCCCAAGTTTTTATGCCGAAGTCCTAGATCCCAGTAGCTTAGAATGTGACCATATTTGGAGATAGGGTCTTTAAAGAGTTAATTAAACTTAAATGAAGCTATTAAAGTGGGTCTTAATTTAATATGAATGGTATTCTTAGGAAATTAGGATATAAACATGCACAGAGGGAAAATTATATGAACATACAGGGAAGAGAAGAGGTTTCAGAAGGAACCAAGTCTGCTGACACCTTAATTTTAGATTTCTAGCCCCCAGAATTGTAAGAAAATAAATTTTTATTGTTTAAAATACCCTGACTTCGGTACTTTGTTGTGGCAGCCCTAGCAGAGTAATACATGGTACGATCTACACTGTGAGTATACCTAGTTATTACATACTATTCTCAATTTTAAACATTCTTAGTTGTAGTCCTATGAGTACTTACATATTTAAGTTTCATCATATTCCTTATATTGATGTATTTGGCTATCTGAAGCTCATTCTATAGTGTATTTCTCTAGAAGGCTTATGGGAATAGTATTTCTTGAGAACTGCATTTCATTATTAGTTTATTAGGGGTATTTATACTTGAAAGGCATTTGCCTGCTTATAAAATCCTAGACTAACTTTTCTTTGAATGTCTTAAATATGTTACTAATTTTCTTCTGGGTTAAAATGTTTTGTTGAAAGTCTGATGACAGTTTTAATATCCTTTTTGTTATAGGGCACTTGTTCTTTTTGCCTATGTGTTGAAAGGATTTTTTTTTCTTTAGTAATTTTGCTAGATATGTTTTGGTTGTTTGGAGTTGATTTGTCAGATAAGTGGTGAGTACTTTCAGTATGTAGTTTTGCATCTTTTTATATTTCAAGAATGTTTTCTTACATTGTTTAGTATTTGTTGTTTCCTTACTTTGGTTTTCCTTTTCAGAGGCCTGGTTATACATGTTTGATTTACTTTACTTATCTTTAATATTTGTCATTCTTTGTGTGTGTGTATGTGTATTCAAATTATTTTTTGGGTTTCTTACTTTTCGTTTCAAGGACTCTGCTATTTCTTGTAGGGTGAGTCAGATAGCAACAAATTATCTGCTTTTATTTTTTTGTGAATGCATTTCATTTTGTTTTCAGATAGCTTTTCTGGATGTAATTTTTGGTTGAAAGTTTTTTTTTTGAGCACTTTGAATGTTTTATTTCACTGTGTTCTGGGCTCTGTATTTTTAGGTGAGAAGTCAACTTTTGATCTTAGAAGTAAAAAGTCATTTTTCTCATGCTGCTTTTAAGATTGTCTCCTTGTCTTTGGCTTCCAGTACTTTTACTATAATTTTTCTGTTTGTAGATTTCTTTGCTTTTATTTTTCTTTGAGTTCTTGGGTTTCCTGAATGTGCAAATTAGTGCTTTCCAAAAATTGGGGAAGTTCTCAGTTCATCAAGTTTTTGAATATTTTTCTCTTTTCTCTTCTGCCATTCCCATTCTGCATATGTTGGTATACTTAGTTGTTTTCCACATTTCTCTGAGGCTCCAGTCATTTTTCTTTACTCTTTTTTTCTTTTTGGTTTTTGGATTACATAAATCTTTATTAATTTATTTTCATGTGTGCTAATTCTGTCCTCTGCTTGTTCAGATCTTTTGTTGAGCATCTGTAGAAAAATTTTCAATTCAGTTACACTTTTCAGCTCGAGAATTTCCATTTGGATTGTTTTTACAGTATTTTTCTCTCAATTGATATTCTCTAATAACTTTTTAAAAGATATATTTACTTATTTCAGTGAGTGAATGAGAGAGAATGCGGGCAGGGGCACATGAAGAGAAACTCAAGCAGACTCCATGCTGAGCCCGGTGTGGGGCTTGATCTCATGACCCTGAGATCAGACCTGAGCCAAAACCAGGAGTTGGAGTGACTGGGCCACTCAGGCTTCCCGATAGTCTTTATTTATTTATTTATAATTTTTTAATTATTTACCCCAGAGGTACAGGGGTACATGAATCTGTGAATCATCAGGCTTACACCTTTCACAGCACTCACCATAGCACAAACCCTCCCCAATGTCCATAACCCATCCACCCCATCCCTGCCCTCCCACCCCCCCCCAGTAACCCTCAGTTTGTTTTGTGAGATTAGGAGTCTCTTATGGTTTGTCTCCTTCCTGATCCCATCTTGTTTCGATAGTCTCTATTTAATATGACATTGTCATCATACCTACATTTACTTCTCTAATTACAGTTTTCCTTTTAGTTTTTTGAATGTATTTTTAATGGCTACTTTGGAGTCTCTTTCTGTTAAATCTGACATCTGTTTGCTTTCACTGGCAGTTTCTATTGCCTGCTTTTTTCCATATGTATGGGTTATATTATCCTGTCTCATTCCTTGTCTCTCAAACTCTGGTTGGAAAATGACCCTACTCTCTTTTTTCTTTTAAAAAATTATAATAACTTTATTGAAATGTAATTTACATATCATACAATTCACTCCTTTTAAGTATACAAGTAAATTATTTTAAGTAACTTACAGAGTTGTACAGACATCACCACAATCCAGTTTTAGCACATTTCTATCACCCCACATGCCTATTGGCAGTCACTCCTCATTCTCATCCCCATCCTACTCTTACCGTTTTATATAACAATTGTGCTTCTGAAAATCCTTCAAAGAATAATTTAGTGAATATTGATATTTATGCATAAGCATGCTTATTATACCTTAATATATAATTTTGAAATGTTGGAAGTAATCTAAATACCAAAAATGGAGTAAATATAAGAAATTTATCATACTTTAGTAATAATCTTTAAAGTCATTTAAATTGCATCATAATTTAAAAAAAAACTAAAAATGTTACATTTAATTAATTATGATTAGAGATTGTTTTGCTCCTACAAACCAAAGTAGGGAATATGATATTTGCATCGTAGACTGAAAAACTTAAGGCCAGTTTTTTTTTTTAAATAAGAATATGTTTTATTGGGTGCCTGGGTGGCTCAGTGGGTTAAAGCCTCTGCTTTCAGCTCAGGTCATGATCTCAGGGTCCTGGGATCGAGCCTCGCATCGGGCGCTCTGCTCAGCAGGGAGCCTGCTTCCTCCTCTCTCTCTCTCTCTGCCTGCTTCTCTGCCTGCTTGTGATCTCTCTCTCTCTCTCTGTGTCAAATAAATAAAATCTTTAAAAAAAGAATATGTTTTATTAGACTTACTACATTATATTTCCCAGAAAGATTTTGTGACTTCCCAGAGAATATATTAAATATTATTTATTCCATTGTAAGCAGTATGAACAAAATGAAAGTAAAAGTTTTGTTCCAGACAGTAGAATGTACATCTATTTCAGAATTGTTAAAATGCCAACATGGAATAGCTAATTATTTAACAATACATTTGTCAGCATTTTAGTTATTATTTTTAGAAAGCAGGTATTCTGAGTTCTTAAGCAAGATATACAGAAAAAAAGATAGGAAGAATTAATGACCTGTTTCACACATTGTTTTAAAAGAATAGTAACCCTGAGCCAAACAGAGTGATATTTTCAATGTTTTCTACTACTTTTCACTTAAATTCACTGACGATTATAAGAACAAATTATATTAGTAATTATTGGTATAAGGCTTTCAGCTGAAAAAAGATTTTATCGCTTAAGTTCAGTGTGTAGTGAATAACATTGGTGATTTCATAGTCATACTTAATGGTTGCTGTGTTTCTCAAAGCAACCAACTCTTTTATACATGTCGTAAGTAAAGGGCACAAAAAAGCAAAAAGCGGAAAAGAGCCAAAGAAAGCTATTTAAAGAAATAAAAACTGAGAAATGGTAGGTTTTAAGCAATAGTAGAAAACAAAAGTTTTGTGATTGAATTGAATCCAGAAAGAAGACCAAAATCAAGGAAGAAATAGGGTAGTATATTTTTAGTCTTAAAAGTATGAGTGCAATTAAATATAAAGTGGATGTATTTTGTCAAAAAGAGATTAGAAAATAAAAATGCCAAAATGTTTTAAAAAAAAGAGGAATGGGTAATTTTATTTTAAATTCTGAGTTTTCCCTGAATAAGGAAAATTCATTTAAAGTAGCTTTAAAATGACTAGAGGAAAAACTGAAATGATTCTATTTGGATGAATTTCCTCATACAACTTTAAAATTCAGAGAACATTTGTGAAGGCATTTCTATGCATGGAGCACTATTATAGGCATTATGGAACATGCAAAGCTGTAAATTACCTTTAAGGAACTTATAACCAAGTATGGGAGAAAAACATACAAAAAGCTAAAAAGTGAAGTTGGTTGAATTTATAATCATGACATAATCTGAGAACAGTAAGTCCAATGGGATCATGGAAAAGGATTCTGAACGTAGGGACTGAGAAGTGCTTCATAGAGAAAGATAGCTTTAAAACCAGTTCAGTCAGGTTCATGAAGCTTCTAATCTTTGATTTTTTTTCCCTGTGGGGATGACAATTAGAATTTGCAAAACAATCTTTTAAAGCCTATCTAGTTACAAAATCTCTTAATTAAATTTTTATTCGAGTAGAGTTGACACAACGTTACATACATTTTAGGTGAATAACATAGTCATTTGACAAGTTTATACATTATGCTATGTTCCATACAACTGTAGTTGCCATTCATCACCATATATCACTATTATAATATCATTGACTAAATTCTTAATGCTGTCCCTTCTATTCCTTGACTGATTTATTCCGCAACTGGAAGCTTGTATCTGCAGTCCCCTTTACCTATTTTGCCCATCCCTCCTCCATCCTGCTCCCTTCTAGCAACCATCGTCTTCCATATCTTGGCTATTATAAATAATGCTGCAATAAACATGGGGGTCATATATCATTCCAAATTAGTGTTTTCATTTTCTCTAGGTTAGAGACTCAGTAGTAGAATTACTAGATTGTGGGGTATTTCTATTTTTCCATTTTTTGAGGACCCTCCATACTTGTTTTCTACAGTGGCTGAAATTAAACTCAAAAACTCAAAATAAGTAAGGACCTAAATGTGAGACCTGAAAACCATAAAAATCCTTGAAAAGAACACAAGCAATATATTCTCTGACATTGGCCTTTGCAACATTTTTCTAGATGTGTCTCCTAAGGCAAGGGAAACAAAACCAAAAATAAACTACTAGGACTGCATCAAAATAGAAAGTTTTTGCACAGTGAAGGAAACCAACAAAATGAAAGGTAACCTACTGAATGAGAGAAGATACTCAAAAATGATATAACTGATAAGAGGTGAATACCCAAAATATATAAGGAACTCATACAACTCAACTCCAAAAAAAAATCCAATTAAAAAAATGGGCAGAGGACCTGAAGAGACATTTTTTTCAAAGAAGACATACAGATGGCCAACAGACACATGAGAAGATACTCAACATCACTAATCAACAGGGAAATGCAAATCAAAACCACAATTAGATACCACTTTAAACCTTTATTCAGAAAGGCTAAAATAAAAAGACAAGAAGTAATACTTGTGTTGGCTTAATTAATTAATTTCAGAAGACATTCAACCTGATTTCTAATTTTGTCCATGTTGGAGTAACTGGTACTGAATGTGCTGTACTACTGTAAATAATTATAAAAATGGACAAAATGTACAAAACATCTGTTTTGACACTCGTCAATACATAGCACAGGCCTGAGGTCCTTGAGTATAGGAATATATTTAAGACGAGCTTGGTATTCACCCTTGAGATCTGGCTGGGGCCAATAAAAATATTTCCACCTATTCTAGCTGTGGAGGCAGCTGAGCTGAGGAGGTTGAGATCAGAATTCAGGGCAGCTTGAAATAGCTAGAATATGTGGAATAGGGCAAAAAAGGAGCAAGCTGCTGGGGTAGAGGTAGAAGTCTTTCTGAGGACTTCCTGTGCATCTTTTGCCAAGTGTAGAGCTGTATGTATATTAACGGGGGAGGCTCCATGAGCCCTAGCAGAAAGCAGGTGTTCACTAGTAGTAGAAGAGAGGTAGTAGAGGTCACACCATTATATGAGACTATGGGGGTCACCCCAGTGAGGGAAAGTTTATTTCTACATCCTTCAGTGCTCAGTAATTATTATACAAATGAATGATAGTAGTTATATAGAAATTTTGGAGTTTTACTCTACTGGATTATAATTATTTATACATGTGTTCAACCAGACCATTTCTACAAAGTGTATCTTTTATGATTATATAATATTGATTCACTTTGCAGTTTAATTTTTAAAATTTCTAGCCTATTATCGTATCCATCTTCTGTGCAACTGCATGCATGTTAAAAACTTTTATTCATAATAGAAGAATGAGTTAAATGAAATTGCTTAATATTAGCAAATGATTACTTAATTTGATATAAGTAGTTTCTCAGTATCATTATGTTAAATATTTCTCTGGGATATTGGTTGGTATCAGTGATGTGTTTCTTTTTAACATTTGAAATAGTGTAGTTATAGTGCTGATACTTGGTATTTCTGCCATTATCATAATTTTTAAAGACTGATTGAGTGGGGCACCTGGGTGGCTCAGTCAGTTAAGTGTCTGAGTTCGGTTCATGTCTTGATCTCAGGGTCCTGGGATCAAGCCTTATGTCTCAGCCTCTGCACTCAGTGGGGAGTCAACTTCTCTCCCTCTTCTCCTTCCCCCTGTTTGTGTGCTCTCGCTCTCTCTCTCAAATAAATAAACCTTTAAAAAAGAACATTTGATTGGTTGAACAATATCCATTGTGTTGAAGTACTGACTTCATGGACTGAAATTTTCTGTGCTGATCTAATTGCCATTTATTGACATGTTTGTGACTATAATCTTTTCTTTACATTCTTGCTTATTAAGAGGTGGTAGTAATGATTGTAGGGCATGCAATTAAATAAAATTCATCAGTATATCAAATATTTATTATTTTCAAGGAACTGTTCTAAGCTTTTAGGATAAAAAATGATCAAGGTTACAGTCTTTATGAGAATAATTATATCCCTAAATGTTTATGATTGAGAGTCGATATGTGTATATGAAAGGAAATATAATGCAATTACGATTAAAGTTTTGTGGAAGGATGATTAATTTTAGCTATAAAGCCTTTAGGAGCTCTTCTTAGAAAAAGTTTTTTAGGGGATGCCTGGGTGGTTCGGTCAGTTAAGCGTCTGCTTTCAGCTCAGGTCATGGTCCCAGGGTCTTGGGGTCAAGCCCTACCTTGGGCTTCCTGCTCAGGAGGGAGCCTGCTTTTCTCTCTGCCTGCTGCTTCCCCTACTTGTGCTCTCTCTCTCTCTCTCTCTCTCTCACAAATAGATGAATAAAATCTTCAAAAAAAAAGTTTTTATGGTTCTTGAAAAATACATAAATTTCAGAGGATGAGCAGGACATGATGATAGAGTGAGAGAGAGGGCATGATTACAGGGATAGAAGCAAGGAAGTGTAGGATGTGTTTATGGATTAATCCATTAATCCACAATCAGGCATGGCTTCATGGCAGAATACAGAGTAGGTACTCTGAGTGGCTCATGGTGGAATGTGAAGATGATTATGATAGGTTGAAACCAAGTTTTTGAGGATTTTGTATATCAAAATAGTGAATTTTGATTTTCCAGTCACTTGGAAATACAAAAAAAAATCGTAGCAGAAGAATGGATTGATCCTATTTATGTATTTTCCTAGAGAAGTTTGTAAATTTAGATATTAGAGTCTGAATTATTTTTAATGAATTCAGATGGAGGGAAAATTCTACAGTGTACAGATGGCAACATTTTCAGTTGTACATCAGGAAATATAATTCATGGAATGTTGCAATGTCATTACCTATTAAAATCAGCAACACTTTTCACATTTCCAGTGATCCTGGAAGAACAATAGGTATTGCCATATATATGTTATTCTTATATAATTTCAATGGAAAATGGCTATATTCTTGACAGTGGTTAAGTTTTCAGATATTAGTATTAGAAAATAATAAGTCTCTGCTCTTATAGAAATTAGATAAACTTAATCTGGTTGAGTTTAGCAGTATTCTGAAACATTTTCTCATATTCATGTTAAGTAATTCCAATTTGGGTGATTAGGGTTTTACTCAATGAGGCTTTGCCTCATTAGCAACTATTTTACAGGTATCTGAATGTTCACTATCATAAGTGCAATATGCCATTACATAAAATTTATGGTAAATGTTTCATGAGTGACATTTATGAAAAAATATTGAACATAGAAAAATATTTGTATACTACTAAGTAGAAAAGAACACAATAATAGCAGCTAGCATTTTGAGTTGCTTTTTTAAAGATCCATGTATTCAAAGTACTCTATTTACTATTTTTCTGTTACGTGTGTAACAGATGAGAGGTAAATAACTTGTGGATGGATGCACATCTAATCAGTGATAGAGTTAGGATTCAGACTTAAGACTGATTTTGAACCTAATGTTTTTGCATTGTATATACATGACAGTACAGTAATTTTACTTTTTTAAATTTCAAAGCTTTTATTCAAGTTTTACTGAAGTATAACTGACACTTAACATTGTATTAGTTTAAAGCATACAATGTAGTAATTTGATACATGTATATATTGTGAAACGATTACCACAATTGACACATACAGCACCTCAGTTACAATTTTTAGTGTGTACTGGCAACTTTTAAATCTACTCTCTTAGCAATTTACAAATATACGATGAAGTATTATTAACTCTAATCAATATTTTATATATTGTATCTTCAGAATTTATTCATCTTAAAAGTAGAGGTTTATACTCTTGGGCACCTTCACCAATTTATCTATCCCCACCCTCCACCTCTGGTCATTCTTTACCTATGAGTTCTTTGTTTGAGATTCCACATATATGTAAGATCATATACTATTGGTCTTTCTCTCTCTGACTTATTTCACCTAGTGTAATGCCCTCAAGGTTCATATGTCATTGCAAATGGCATGATTTAATTTTTTTTTTACGGCTGAATAACATCCCATTGTGTGTGTGTATTTTCTTTATCCATTTATTCATCTGTGGACAGTTAGGTTGCTTCCATGTCTTGGCTATTGTAAGTGATGCTGCATTGAACATGGGGATACATATATCTTTTTGAATTAATGTTTTTGGGTTTTTTTGGATAAATATCTAGAAGTGAAATTGCTAGGTTATATGGTAGGTAGTTCTTTTTTTTTTTTTTCTTTTTTTTTTCTTTTTTTTAATTTTATTTTTATTATTTGCCCAAGGGGTACAGGTCTGTGAAGTTTTTTAAATAAACTTTTTAAAGTTTTTAAAAATTTATTTGAGAGTGATAGCGTGAGTGATCATACACACACGCATGTGTGCATGTGTTTGCGGGGAGAGAGGAGGAGCGGAGGGAGAGGAAGAGAATCTCAAGCATACTCCACTTGAGTGTGGAACCCAAGGTGGGTCTCAATCCCAGACCCCAATACTGTAACCTGAGCCAAAACCAAGAATCAGACTCTCAACATACTGAACCATCCAGGTGCCCCTCTTTTTAAGTTTTAGAGAATATATCATACTCTTTCCCATAGTGTTACACTTACATTCCCACCAACAGTACAAAAGGATTCTCTTTCTTCCACATCCTTGACAACAGTTGTTACATCTTGTCTTTTTGATAATAGCCCAAAATAGCCATTCTAATAGGTGTGAGGTGATAGCTCATTGTGGTTTTGATTTGCATTTCCCTGATTAGTGATACTGAACATTTTTTCATGTGTCAGCTGGCCATCTATGTGTCTTTTTTTGGAAAAATGTCTATTCAGGTCTTCTGCCCATTTTTAAATCAGATTTTTTTTTTGGTGTTGAGTTGTATGAGTTTTTAATATATTTTGGATATTAACCCCTTATCAGGTGTACGATTTGCAGATATTTTCTCCTATTCAGTAGCTTGCTTTTTCATTTTGTTGGTGGTTTCCTTCACTGTGCAGAAGCTTTTTAGTTTGATGTAGTCTACCGGTCCACTGGTTTATTTTTGCTTTTGTTGCCTTTGTTTTTGTCAAATCCAAAAAATTCCTTAATATGAGGTAGCTCTACTGGCTAGAGCCTATGTTCCTCTTCCTCCAGTTGCTATTCCCATCATTTACACATTGCTTTTCTTGGTATAGTGTTATCAACATAAGGAAGCACCACTATGCTACTGGATTAAACTCCGACCTGTCCTTGGGTCATCCAACTCCTTGACTCCCCTCTTCCTTATTTGGTCTTCTTCTCCAGTGTTTTAATGTCATATATACTCTTCCCCCAAATTCCTTCAGTTAAATACTTTTATTTCTACAAACTAACTCATATGTTTTACTCCTCCAAAATAATTAAATCTTCTTTTGATTAGTGCTTGCAACATAAGTAAATAATCAAATATATTTGTGAAATTTTACTTGAAAATGTTTGGATTAGAAACAAATATTAAACATGTTGAATATGTATAATTCTACCTAAATGCCTATTAAAATGTTTATTTTTTAATATCAAGGCAACCAGTGAAGAAAGCAAATTAAATTGGTGTTATGATGCCAATATTACTACCTAATATAATTTACTCATGATTTCATTCAGGTTTTACTTTTTTAAAATTCTTTTTTTTATTGTAGTTGTCAGCTATTCTTTAGTGCAAGAGGGACTGAAATATAATCTTTATTTTAAACCAGAACATGTGTTAAGCCCAACTGTTACCTCTAGATTAGGAAGTAAGAATCTGTGAGTTACATAAACAGATTAAATTTTGAAACTCTGAGGTGGCAGATAAAGTTCTACATTCCATTTAATTGGGAGGAAAAAGCAAGGTTTAATCCAAAGTACTGCAGTTTTTTAGCTTATTTCTTATATCACAATATGTAAATGTGCTTATATTTAAAAGACAAAAGTACCAACCATAGCCAAATATATATTAATTTTCATTTATTCATGTTGCTCTTATGTTGGTAGATCCTTAATAAATGGTTTGTGTCCAAGTTCAAGGAAGGGAGGGTCTCTGACACTTGTTTAAAAGTAGAAAATGGGTTCAATTTGGCCTGACATGTTGGTCTGCATAGTGTTTTTAAACATTTGCATTAAATTACAAATTAGGTGATTTTATTAAAAAGTCCAGAGTTCATGTTTCTTTTGAAAATTATTGAAGAACTGGCAACATGGTACAGTAATTGATTTGAGCTGAGCATTGAGGAACACTTTTAGATAAGACATGCACTGTCTAGTCTGAAGAAATCCCCACACGGCCTGCTTCATTTATACACATATCTATTTGTCTCTTGTAGGAGTCTGAGTTTGGAATATTTGGTTTAATCTTACTGTAACATTAGAGTAATGAAATGGGGCCACATTGGTTAAATGATTTCTTTGACATGTATTAAATAAAGGTCTAGAGATAATCAGTGGTAGAGTCTGGATTATAATCCAGATCACTTCACTCTTAATCCATTAATACTGACTGTGATGCAGAAGACTTGGCATTGTGTCTTGGCACTATCCCTTCCAGATCTTAATCTAACATTCAGTTTTCATAGTTGTAAGTTGAAAATAATCATAATAATCATGTGATTTTTGCAAAGGTTAAATATTATTTGTCTTTATCAGGTTTATATTGGCAGAGAAATTCTGACCATTTCTAACAATAATTTTCTTTCTTTCTTTTTTTTAAAGATTTTATTTATTTGATGGAGTGAGAGAGAGAGAGCGTGAGAGTGGGGTGAGGGGCAGAGGGAGAAGCAGATTCCCCGCTGAGCAGGGAGCCCAATGTGAGACTTGATCCCAGGACTTGGGGATCATGACCTGAGCTGAAGGCAGATGCTTAACCGACTGAGCCACCCAGGCCCCCTAACAATACCTTTCTGATTACAACTAGTACATCTTTGTTATTTCTCTATATAAAGTGGTGACATGTTTTAATGAAGCTTTCTTCTGGGTTTAACATGACTTTCTGATGCTTTTGTGGATAGTATTGTTACTCAATATGTTGATATATTTTTTATAGAAGAGACAAATATTTTTGCATACAAATATTTTTCATAGTTTTAAGTTCAAATAAGTAGTTCATGCATTGGGTGCTGTTTACTCATGTAAATACTTTTGAATGTGTTAACCAGGAAAATTAAATTTATGTTATAAAGTATTAAATCAGATTCCTATTACTACAGATTTATTAATATCTAGCTTTATATTTTTTCTAATAAAATTATTTTATAAATAAAAAACAAAAATATACAGATCTGAGTGTGTTTATTAACATGATGAATAAAATTTAACTCATAGAATTAAAGTGAGAATAACAAAATAATACCACTGACTAATGCCTGACACTTGGAACGGTCAAAACAAATTGTCTATTATCTTAAATGTTTCTCTGCTTTAAAATTTTAGAGTTTTATTGTGTCACATTTAAAAAGAGTATTTAATTTAGTTTTATTTTTTCAGAGCACCTTCAAATTTAAATCAGAGAGTGACATTCATTTGGCAGAACACCATAAACAGGTTCTGTATGATGGGAAACTTGCGAGTAGTATTGCATTTACATATAATGCTAAGGCCACTGATGCTCAACTATGCTTGGAATCATCACCAAAAGAAAATGCATCAATTTTTGTTCATTCCCCACATGCTCTAATGCTCCAGGTAGGTGAATAGTAGCTTAGTTTAATATTCTCATTAAGCATTAACAGTATGTGTTTTACATATTAAACCTTGCTAATCTGTAGATCTGTAGTTGCTATTTATTTTTCTTTTTTTGTTTTCTAGTTCTTTGAATGACATTTTTGCCTTCTCCCTTATTTTCTTATTTTTAGTTTTTGGCAGTATGCTTTACCCTGGACTAGTCAGTCTCCTTAGTAGGGAATATGTCATCTTGGTTATCTTGTCTGTTCTATATCCTTTGAAATAAAATCGGTTGATCAGCTGAACAGATAGTTGTTAGACACAAAAATATACTTTGCTTTAAGAATGTACTAGTATAACACTGCCATATAAAAATTACTTGAAAATCTTTAAATCTATTAATAATATTTCTTATTCTTAATTGTTTTCTGATTTATAGCTTCATATTTTCAGGATAAAAATCTCAACTTCAAATTCAAATTTAAAAGTGGTTGGCAAAGATATTTCACGTTTTTATTTTATATGTGTATCAAAAATTTTATAGTTGAGGAATTTAAAATGTCTATGTTTTTATATTTTTTACAAAGTTATTTGGAACAAGGAAATAGTGATAACTTTATGCTTCAGGAGTTAATACACATTTTTGTTTTTGAACATAGGATGTGAAAGCTATAGTAACACATTCAATTCATAGTGCAATTCATTCAATTGGAGGGATTCAAGTGCTTTTTCCACTTTTTGCCCAACTGGACAATCGGCAGCTCAATGACAGTCAAGTGGAAACAACTGTCTGGTAAGTTTTCTTTAAATGTGTAATTTCTTATAATTTTTACACACTTAGATTATGCCTGGCATAGTCGATGATATGTAAATGTATTTTAATATTTGGTTTTTATCCGTGAAGTGCTAATAAAATAGTTTCTTTAGGATAAGGCAGATATATATATATTTACACAATATTAAAACTTGACATTTAAAATCATAAAGGACTTCCTTGATAATAAATCAAAACTTCTTACCAGATGTAGCATAATTTTAATACAATTTGAGGAAGAATACTAGTCCCAACCTTATCCTTTGGAAATGCTTATGGTTTAGATCATCCATGAAATCCTGCAGCATAAACAAAATTACTAGGCTAAAGTTTATTCTGAAGAAGTAGTATTTGATAATACTTACATAATTTACATGTTATATATTAGTATTATTTTATACTTATGTTATTGTAATACTGGCATGATATTAATTGATATTAGCTTTCCTTTATATATAGTTCATATATGAGAGTCCAGATCTACCCAGTGGCACATCTGTGTTTATATAAAAATTCAGTTATTTTCTAATTAGGTTTATTTCATGTGCAATTCTGTAGCTTCCTTCCT
Organism: Ailurus styani; assembly: GCA_002007465.1. Taxonomy (NCBI): domain Eukaryota; kingdom Metazoa; phylum Chordata; class Mammalia; order Carnivora; family Ailuridae; genus Ailurus; species Ailurus styani. Next base: position 1,401,367 of record LNAC01000387.1, on the reverse strand, counting down.
TTTTATTAAAACATACCTCATGCATCAAATGCTGATTTAATTTTATAACAGAATTATTTCTATAAGAAGTTAAATGTGAATTTTTAACAACTATTTTTACTCTGTACATTGCTATGTTTGGCGATTTTAAAGGAAAAATTACATAAGTAAACATTCATTTTTACTCCAGAAACAATATAGAAATGCTTCCCTAATATGTATACATATACATGAAGTTCTTCATGGGTTATCCAATTTTGAATTTTTGGAAAACCTAGTGAATAAAACAAAGATGGGAAAATAAATTTAAAGTCCATTGGAATGTAACATGATTTTTTCATATTTATTATCTAAATAAGCTATTAACAAAATTCTATTTTAATTTCTAATAATATTGTCTCTGTATTGAGACCACCTTTATGTACAGTATAAATATGAGTATGAATGTGACCTGTACATTTATAACACCCAGCTCGGGGTCATGCTTTCTTTTATATCAATGTAAAGGTTGGAGTCTTTGAGGTAAAAAGGAATCCTGAGATCATGCCCTGCTATGATACTGTTTTGCTACAAGATATTAAATAATTTCACCGGGGGTTGGGAGAGGATATCAGCCTGGTGGAAAAATAAAACTTTAAATTTCAGTCTTGGATCTAAATTCAAAATGTTTTGCTCTTTATCATCTTGGTGAACCATCAATATACATTGTAATCAGTAATTAAAAACTTAGTAAGTTCTGTGAAAAGGAGTTGGGGATGAAGTAGCCTGTAGCAAACTCCCATGTGTAATTTAAATTTTACTTATGAATTAGTATTGTCTATAATCATTTTAACCTGATGTGGAATTTGTTGCTTTGGGAAGAAAAATTAGAAAGATTATATAGTCTGAAAATGTTATCACTGAAACTATCACAATAATTTAAATCTACATGAATGACTATTATAAAATCTTAGTGTTAAAATCATATTTTAACAGGTTATCTGGTCCATTCATCCAGGGCACATGGTTACTTTTCATTGCCTGTCTTAAAAAGTCATTTTAATGTTTATATTTTGGTATTTAAACTATATTTATTTCATCATGGAGATAGAAGACAATGTAAGGAGTCAGCATTCTGATTTTCATTTTCATTTGTTTTTAGTTTTTTTATATTATTCACCTTAATTTTTCTCTGTAATAAATAACTTCAACTTTTGCAGTGATATACATGTTCTTAGTTTAAGTCCAACAGAAAACATATAATAAGGAAAGTATCACTATGCTCTTTAGTAATAATACATTCCCAATTCCAAGCTACCCAGCAATTCAGTTACGTGCTATTTTGAATTCTTATCTAATACTTTTGCATTAATTGTGTCAAAGCCCTTGATGTCTGAGGTTGGCTCTTTTGTGGAAAATTGTATCTATCAGTAATAAAGTCTTTTGTTATTTCAAGTTTTGAAGGGGGCCATTATAGATAAGTGTGTGCATGAGTGGTACAGTCTTTTGGTTTTTAAAATGTTAAAACCAAGTTATTAAATGGGACGTCTCCTTCTACTTGAAGAACCCAGATTCTTAGCTGTAGGGCAAGGGTTTTTTGGCTACATCATAAATTCATACAGATGAATGAGATCTGGAAATAGGACATATCATCTAATTTTTAGTTATTATTAAATTATTCTAGATGAATGAGAACCTATTTGAAGTTTTTAAATTTCCAGAGAAAATTAGATATATCCTTTTTTTAAAAAAATGTTTGCATAAAAATATGCCAACAATAATAATATTATCTAATTTTTAATTACTTCTTGGAGAAATTGAGCTAAGCCATAAAATCAGTTTCTTCTCTGTCTTCTGTGTTTTAAGCTGAAACATTTAGTTTCCATGTTCTTTCTTCCACTTAGTATTCCTTTAATATGAAACTTTTTATTGTTTTTCTGGTGGCACTATTATACTGTCCTTAGGAATCTTGATGAGTTTTACTCTACATAGGGGGCTTAGTATTAAAATAATTTATTGAAGGAATAATCTTATTTTCTGGAGTCTTTATAAATAGGCTTGTGGAGAGTTTTTGTGGCTTTGTTTTATCACGAAGGCTATGTATTATGGTTGTTATATGCGTGGACTTTCAAGTCAGACAGACTTGGGTTCAAATACCCGAGTTTACTGTATTATTAGTGCACCTTTGAATATGTTAACAATTTTGTGCTTCTGTTTCCACTATTATAAAATTGCAATAATAATAGTACATTGGATTATTTAGAGTAAATGTGATAAAATATATAGATCATTATAGTAAGCACTCTGTACATACTGGGTTTTGTTACCATGACAATGGGCTAGGTGATCTACAAGAGTATCTCTAATACTGTGGTTTTATTTTTAAAAAATTATATATCATTTATCTTGGAAATTGTTATAATGTGGGATATATTACTTTATATTTGAACTTCTTTCTATCAATGTTAGTATTTTCAATAGAGACTTAATTAATTAGGACATATTTTGAACTTTAGTTGTAGTGATGAAAACTGGTTTTGAACTATCCATTTTCTAGATATGGTGGCTTAATATAGAGGATGTGTAAACTCAAGTTCTGAGGCCAACACCCAAGTCAAAGATGGCCTGGAAGGGTTTAAAAAGATTTTTCTTTAGCTGGTTTTTAGATCTTGTATAGCTGCCTCTTTAGTACTTAAACTTCCAGGAATAACACATTTTGTCGCCTTTTCTTTTAAAATGTAGTTTTGGCTTTTATCATGGCACAAAAAATTCACCAACAAAATGAGTAGACAAATATTACTGAACTGAGTTAAGTAGCCTGTGGCACCACAAAGAGTATTTTTGATGTTACCCGTTTTTGATAAATAAATTAGGCCAGTATGTAGTTACCAATGTGATTTCTTCTAGTCATGATGATTCTCAAACCCTGTGATCACCTTGAGTAATTCTGCCAATTGCTCAAAGCTATTTGGATGTTTTGTCTTTCCTTAGGAACTATTTTATATTGGACTCCTCAGTCTTAGTCCAGTGAATATTGAGAGCAATAACTAAACAAATTGCCTTTCGTTAGACATTTAATAAATAGTTAATGACTAAAAGAATGAACAAATAGTTAATAAATTACTTGAATAAGTAGAACTCTAATCTTGAAGTAATCATATATTTTTTTGTATTTTGTACCTCAGAATGACTCGTAAATTAGACATTTCATTTTCCTTTGATTTGGATGATCAGATACATTGTAAATGACATAACTTTCTCATTTGGCCCACCCTCCTTTTTTTCAGAACATATGTTATTAAATTCTTTACATGATACAAAATAAATCTTCTTTGTTGTGTAATATGGGAAGAATTTGCTTTGAAAAAATATGTTTTCTGGTGCAAGGTATAAATAGGCTTTTGTATATCAAACAGCTAAAAATACACTAATCAAGAAATTCTCACTAGAGACAGTGTGATGCAAAGAGCAGACTTCTTTTGTGTCAGACAGATTAAGACTCAAACCAGTGTTCTGTACTATCTGATCTTAGGTGATGGGGGTTATTCGAGGATGTGTAGGAGGAGGAGGAGGAGGAGGAGGAGGAGGAGGAGTACATGGCATTTACTGAGTACTTACTATGTGCCAGTTTCTGGAACTACAGTATCTCATCTAATACTTTTTGCTGATGAGGGAGAGAAGAATTGAGTAGCTTCCTCAAGGTAAAAGACTTAAGTGGAAGATTAGAACCAGGATCCTAACCGTGAAAGCCTGACTCCAGAGCCCTCCCTCTAAACCATTGTGGACAACTCTGAGAATCACTTTTGCCAGCTGTGGAATGATTTTTAGTAATGTCAACTTTATCCAACTGTAAAATGAATTAAACTAAGATAGTATATGTGAAATATCTATCATAGTGTCTGGTACAAGGTAGACATTGAATGTGTTTTCTCTCTTTCCTTAGTAAATATTAGTCTATTGATGTGATATAATTTTGTATTACTAAAATTTCTTTCTAATGCTGTTTTAACTCTGAAAAATTTTAAAAACTAAAATTCAATCTCAAGTGATAGTTTAAATGAATTCTTTTAAATATATAAATATTTTTCTCAGAAAACTGTTCTTTTTGTTTTTAGTTATAAGTTGTTTGGTAGACTGTTGGAATGTGAGGTATAAAAAAATTAGAGCATCCCATAAGGAATTTATGTCAGTGACCTATCATTAAGAATCTTATTGTAATGTGAATGTTAATGACTTGTTAATTTGTTTAGTGAACTTAAATTAAGATTTTTTTCTTTCTTTTCTTTTTTTTTTTTTTAAGAGAGGGAGAGGAAGAGGGGTGGGAAGGGGCAGAGGGTGAGGGAGAGAGAGAATCCCAAACAGGCTCCAGCCCAGCACAGAACCTGACACAGGGCTGGATCTCACAAACCTGAAATCATGACCCAAGCCAAAATCAAGAGTTAGATGCTTAACTGACTAAGCCACCTAGGCTCTCCAAAGGTTTTTTTTTTCTTAAAATGTATTTTGCTCATCAGTTATTCCAATGATTATCTTGAATTTTATAACCCCCTTAATAATGAAGCCATTCCTTTAATAAAACATTTCATTGTTAAGTCCTGATTAGCACTACTGTCATGTGTAAACCAACAAAATTGCCTAGAAATTTCAGTATTTCAGTGACTACCTAAACCAGATTTTCCCTTACGCTTTGAAGTGACTTAAAAATCCTTTGTCCAACCGTGTTTTCCGAATGTTAGTTCAGGGAAAATTACCTATTACACATACAATGTCAAAATTTTATAGTTTTAATGCAACTGACAAAAAAATGAAATGTGATTGATTTCAGTAGGCAAAAGAAGTGAAATCAGTACTTGTTGATAATGATTCTTTCTCTTGTGAATGTTGTTAATATATGTAGAGTATATTTTGGTTTCCAAAAGCATTTAAGTATTTTAAAATATACACCTATCAAATTATATTCCGTTTATATTTTTGCAGAAAGAATGTATGTCACTTCTATGTGAAGAAGTGCTAGTTTGCCTTTTTAGTTTAGTAAATTATTAATGGAAATTTCTTTAAGTAAAACAGACACAAGAAGTGTAATTGATGTACATGTGTTATTACAATCAGAGGCGGAAAAAGCAAATAATTAGTAAGATTTAACTACAGTAAAACGGAATTTCATTGGATTTACTGTGAATATTAATTTTTAAGAAGTAAAAAATAAAATGCATTAAGTATTCTGCCTGAAACATAAGAAAACTATAATTTAATGCTCAAATAACTTCCTCTTGTCAAGGCAAGTCCTTTATACTCTGTGGAGTCTCTACAGGAGATATCTAATAATAAAACTTCTAGTACATCTAGCAATTTAATAAATTTGTCAGCTGTCAACAAGAATGGATGTTTTATTTTATTCTAAATTTATGACTTATGATTTATTGACTTTTAAAATAAGCTTGTGTCTTACTGTCCATTTTAAAGTGTTTTTTATAAGGAGTGATTGCCTTCGCAATGATTTTTTCATAAAAAGTTTCCTTTAAATTTAGTGAAATGCATTTTTAATGCTGTGTTTAGTGAGTGCTATTTCAATTTACAGTACCTAATTTTGCTCTGTAAAAGTCAAGGCTTTTATCTTTGCTGTCCCCCACCCCCCAAAAAGATAATTGTTTTGTCAAAGGGATAACTGTAAATTATTTGTTGCAGAAATCTTGGCAACCATAAGCACATCCTTACTGAATTAGTTGCCTTAATTTTCCTCTAGTTTGTATATTCACACACTTTCTCCTTTGATATTTCAATCTTGTCACAATCTTGTTATTTTTCACATGAAATAGTATTCATTTCTTCTAACTTTTCTGTATTTATATTCTTTTTGAAAATAAGAAAAATTCTTCATTGATTTTGATTTTGTGATAATCGTAGAGTCTAAAACTAAAATGAACATTATTTGCTTTTGCAAGAACTATTGTCACATGCTGATCTCTTCACCTTCAGAAGCCCAGATTTTTTAATAAAAAGTGGGTATAATACTAAGAGTCTCCCCATTATTGAGGCTTTTTTCCTTATTCATCCCTGGATGTGATGACCAATATGTGCACTGAGTTGAGTCTTTAAGGAAAGAATGAATAAGGCGTCATCAGGAGATTTTAGTGAGTTTAGTATTGTAATTTTATTTGCTTTTACTTTATTTTGTTTCTAGGTCCACGGTCTTATTACCTAGGCTGACAACTCCCAAACTTTTTTTAAAGATTTTTTTTTTATTATTATTTATTCATTTGACACACAGAGAGAGATTACAAGTAGGCAGAGAGGCAGGCAGAGAGAGAGAGGAGAGAGGAGGATGCAGGCTCCCTGCTGAGCAGAGAGCCCGATGTGGGCCTCGATCCCAGGACCCTGGGATCATGACCTGAGCCGAAGGCAGCGGCTTTAACCCACTGAGCCACCCAGGCGCCCCCAAACTTTTTTTATAATTATCTTCTATTTAGGTCCCTATACCCAAACCACATAGAAGGTATCTCGAAATCAACATGCCTTAAATAAAAACCCAAAACTTTCTTCTCTGCGTAATTTCTGTTGCTTTTGATGTTCTTTTTATTTTTAAATTTTAGAATTTGTTTTAATTTTTTTTAAAGATTTTTTTATTTATTAGACAGAGATAGAGAGGGAACACAGGGGGAGTGGGAGAGGGAGAAGCAGGCTTCCCCTGGAACAGGGAGCCTGACTTGGGGCTTAATCCCAGGACCCTGCAATCATGACCTGAGCCGAAGGCAGACGCTTAACAACTGAGCTACCCAGGCTCCCTAGAATTTGTTTTAATTTTTGTTAAAGACTTCATTGTTTTAGAGCAGTTTTAGATTTACAATAAGATCAAGAAGATACAGCAATTTCCCATATACTCCCTTTTCCCACACATACATACCCTTCCCCTTAATCAGTGTCACTCACCAGAATGACACATTTTTTTTTTTTTTTTACCAAGGATAAAACAGAATTGTTACAATATAATCATTCAAAGTCTGTAGTGTATCTCAGAATTCTCTCTTGGTGTTTTACATGTAGGTTTGGACAAAAGTATGACATGTACCTATCATTATGATACCATAAAAAAAGTATTTTCACTTCCCTAAAAATTCTTTGTGCTCTACTTATTCATCCTTTTCCGGCTCATACTCTCCACCTGGAAACCACTGGTCTTTTTATTGTCTCTAATAGTTTTGTCTTTTCTACAGTGACACAGTTAAAATCATACAATATGTAACCTTTTCAGATTGTCTTCTTACACTTAGTAATATGCAGTTAGGATCCCTCTATGGATTTTCATGACTTGATTGTTTATTTCTTCTTAGCAGTGAATGTATATATTCCTTTTTCTGTATGTAGCACAGTTTATTTATTCATTCACCTATTGAAGGACATGTTGGTTGTTTCCAAGTTTGGCCAATTATGACTAAAGCAGCTGCAAACATTTTGCTGGTTTTTCTGTGGATTTAAGTTTTCAGCTCCTTTGAGTAGATATCAAGGAGCATGATTGCTGGTTCATATGATGAAAGTATGTTTAGTTTTGTAAGAAACCTCTCAACTGTCTTCCAAAGTCACCATACCGTTTTCTGCATTCCATCAGCAGTGAATGAGAGTTCCTGTTGCTCCATAACCTCATTAGCATTTGGTGTTGTCAGTGTTCTGGAATCTGGCCATTGTAGAAGGTGTGTAGTGGTATCTCATTGTTTTAATTTGCATTTACCTGATGATGTGATGTGGAGCGTCTTTTTATATCTTTGTCATCTGTATATCTACTTTAGTGAGATGTCTGTTTAGGCCTTGGGTTCATTTTTTAATCAGCTTGCTTGTTTTCTTACTGTTCAGTTTTAAGAGTTCTTTTTATATTTTGAATAACAGTCCTTCATCAGATATGTCTTTGGCAATATTTTCTCCCAATCTGTGGCTTGTCTTTTAATTCTCTTGGTACTGTACTGTCTTTCCTGGAGAAGATTTTAATTTTAATAAAGTCCAACTTACCAGTTATTTCTTCATGGATTGTATCTTTGGTGTTGTATCTAAAAAGTCATCACCATACTCAAGGTCATCTATGTTTTTCTCTTATGTTATCTTCTAGGAGTTATTTAGTTTTGCATTTTGCATTTAGGTCTGTGATCCATTTTGAATAAATTTTTGTGAAGCATGTAAGACCCATTTTTTAGATTTACTTTTTCATGTTGTTGACTGGTTTTTCCCGCAGCATTGTTGAGGACATTTTGCTCCATAGTATTTCCATTGCTCATTTGTCAAAGACCAGCTGACTCTATTTATTGGTGTCTATTCCTGGGTTCTCTCTTCTGTTCCATCCATTGATCTATTTTTTTTTTTTAAAGATTTTTTTATTTCTTTATTTGAGACAGAGAGAGAGATCACAAGTAGGCAGAGAGGCAGAGAGAGAGAGGAGGAAGCAGGCTCCCTGCCGAGCAGAGAGCCCGATATGGGCCTCGATCCCAGGACCCTGAGATCATGACCTGAGCCGAAAGCAGAGGCCTTAACCCACTGAGCCACCCAGGCGCCCCCATTGATCTATTTTTTATTCTTTTACCAATACCACACTGTCTTGTTTACTATAGCTTTATAGTAAGTCTTGAGGTGAGTAGTGTCAGTCCTGCAACTTTGTTCTTTAGTACTTTGTTGGCTATTTTTTGCCTCTTCATATAAATTTTGGAATATATTGTGACTACCCATAAAATAACTTACTGGGTTTCTGACTCATATTGCACTGAACCTATAGATCAATTTGGGAAGGACTGACATCTTGGCAGTATTTATTCCTCCTATTCATTTACCTGGACTATTTCTCCATTTATTTAGTTCCTTTTTTTTTTTATCATTCTGGAGAGTTTTATAATTTTTATCATATGGATCTTGTATATATTTTGTTAGATTTACACATAAGTATTTTTTGGGGGTGCTAAAGTAAATGGTACTAAAATTTTAATTTCAAATTCCACTTGTTCATTGTTGGTTTATAAGAAAATAATTGACTTTTTAAATTAATCTATATCCTGCAAGCTTGCTATAATTGCTTATTAATTCCAAGAGGATTTTTGTGGATTCTTTTGGATTTTTTAACACAGATAATCATGCCACCTGCAAACAAAGACATCTTCCTGGCCAATTTGTATATATATTTTTTCTTTTTTTGTCACAACAGCAGGGACTCCTAGTATGATGTGGAAAAGGAGTGGTGAGAGGGGACATCATTGCCTTGTGTCTGATCTTAGTGGGAAAGCTTTGAGGTTTTAATCATTAAGTATGATGTTAGCTGTAGGGTTTTTTTTGTTTTTTTTAGGATTTTATTTATTAGAGAAGGAGCAGGAGAGAGAGCGAGCAAGCATGGGAGCATGGGGGGACAGGAGAAATTGGAGGGAGAGGGAAAAGCAGGCTCCCTGCTGAGTGGGGAGCCTAATATAGGGCTCATCTCAGAGCTCAATCCCAGGATTCTGGGATTATGACCTAAGCTGAAGGCAGATACTTACTGACTGAGGCACCCAGGTGCCCCTAGCTGTAGGGTTTTTATAGATGAGAAAGTTTTTATCAAGTTTATAGTTTTTATCAAGTTGAGAAAGTTTGTCGTTTACTAAGAGTTTTTATCATGAATGGTTGTTGAATTGTGTCAAATGCTTTTTCTGCATCTATTGATATGAGCATGTCATTTTTCTTTTTTAGCCTGTTGGTGTGATAGATTATATTAATTGATTTTTGAATCTTGAACTAGCCTTGCATACTGTGGAGAAATCCCACTTGGTTGTGTTGTGTAATACTTTTTATACTTTTTTGGATACAATTTGCCAATACCGTGTTGAGGTTTTTTGTACTTATGTTCATGGGAGATACTGGTCTATAGTTTTCTTAAAATCTTTTTGTCTGGTTTTGGTATTAGAGTGATGTTGGGTTTAAAGAATGAGTTAGTAAGTAATTACTATGCTTCGACCCTCTGAAAGATATTGTAGAGAATTGTTATAATTTCTTTCCATTTAAAGTGTTTCATAGAATTCACTAGGAACCCATCTGGGCCTGGTGCTTTCTGTTTTGGAAAATTGTTAAGTATTGAGTCAATTTCTTTAATAGATATAGATCTGCTCAGAATGTCTTTCTTTTTGTGTGAGCTTTGACAGGTTGTGTCTTTCAGGTTACTGGTCCTTTTCATTAGGTTATCAAATCTGTGGGGATAGAATTGTTCCTAGTATTCCTTTCTGTCCTTTTAATTTCCATAGGATCTGTAGTTATATCCCTTCTTTCATTTCTGATATTAGTATTTTGTGTCCTCTCTCTTTTTTCTTAGACTGGCTTGACCATTAATCAATTGATCTTTTCAATGACTCAGCTTTTTGTTCCATTGATTTTCTCTATTGATTTCCTCTTTTCGGTTGCTTTCATTTATACCTTAATTCTTATTATTTCTTTTCTTTTTTTTTTTTTTTTTT
>LNAC01000387.1:1275584-1389795 GCA_002007465.1 Ailurus styani | reverse complement strand
CCTGCTTTGTCGAAGATTAGTTGACCATAGAGTTGAGGGTCCATTTTTGGGTTCTCTATTCTGTTCCACTGGTCTATGTGTCTGTTTTTGTGCCAGTACCATACTGTCTTGATGATGACGGCTTTGTAATAGAGCTTGAAATCTGGAATTGTGATGCCGCCAACTTTGCTTTTTTTTTTCAACATTCCTTTGGCTATTCGGGGTCTTTTCTGGTTCCATATAAATTTTAGGATTATTTGTTCCATTTCTTTGAAATAAATTGCTGGTATTTTGATGGGGATTGCATTAAATGTGTAGATTGCTCTAGGTAGCATAGACATTTTCACAATATTTATTCTACCCATCCATGAGCATGGAATGTTTTTCCACTTCTTTGTGTCTTCCTCAATTTCTTTCATGAGTACTTTATAGTTTTCTGAATACAGATTCTTTGCCTCTTTGGTTAGGTTTATTCCTAGGTATCTTATGGTTTTGGGTGCAATTGTAAATGGGATTGACTCTTTAATTTCTCTTTCTTCTGTTTTGTTGTTGGTATATAGAAATGCAACTGATTTCTGTGCATTGATTTTATATCCTGACACTTGACTGAATTCCTGTATGAGTGCTAGCAGTTTTGGAGTGGAGTCCTTTGGGTTTTCCACATAAAGTATCATATCATCTGCAAAGAGTGAGAGTTTGACCTCTTCCTTGCCGATTTGGATGCCTTTTATTTCTTTTTGTTGTTTATTATTTCTTTTCTTATGCTTACTTTGGATTCAGTTTACTCTTCTTTTTCTAGTTTCCAAAGGTGGAAATGTAGATTACTATTTTAGGTCTTTCTTCTTTTCTAGAGGTGCATAATAGAGGTTTGAACCCATAATTTCTGTGTGTGGAGAGTTGGCCATGTACCACCGTCACCACCAAATAATTCTCTGTAACACTAGCTGGTTGTCCTACAATTTAATTTAGTTCAATTCTTTTTTTTTTTTTACACTTTTATTTATTTATTTGACAGAGAGAAACACAGCGAAGGAGGGAACACAAGCAGGGGAGTGGGAGAGAAAGAAATAGGCTTCCTGCCGAGCAGGGAGCCCAATGTGGGGCTTGATCCCAGGACTCTGGGATCATGACCTGAGCTGAAGGCAGACACTTAACAACTGAGCCACCCAGGTGCCCCTAATTCAATTCTAATACTGTCTACTTGGGGATAGTGTCAGATCCCACATGTTAAGGGCCCAGTCATAGAAGACTGCTGCTCTGACTTTAGATGCCAGTCATAAGCCCAGATTATCTCCTGTGCTTTTGATCAACTGACTATGGGTTGGAGATTTGATCAACCCCCTCCTTGGTCTTCTGATGCCAGGTGTTACCCGGACATGTGACAGACTGATTATCAACCAGAGGTTCCTAGCACCACCTCCTGCAGTTGAATTAATTTGCTAGAGTGTCTCACAGAGCTCAGGGAAATATTTTACTTATTGGGTTTCTTGCTTATTATAAAGAGATAAGATGAAAGATACAGATGGATGTTTAAATGAACATCCAGATGGAAGAAATGCATAGGGCAATGTATGGGGAAAAGGCACATGCTCTCTCCAGGCATGCCACTCTGCCATCATCTGCATCTGCACACATCTGCATCTGTGGTTGCAGACCAGCTTTCTGAACCCTGTCCTTTTGGGATTTTATGGAGGCTTCGTTATATAGGTACGAATGATTCATTCATTCACTGTTGATGATGGAACTTGGTCTCCAGGTTCTCCTTCCCTGGAAGGACAGGGTGGGGCAGGTAGAACTGAAAGGTCCAACCTTCTAATCATATGGTTGGCTTCACTAGCAACTAGGTCTTGTCCTTAGGTGAGTTCCAAAGTCATCTCATTAACATGACAAAAGACATCTTTTTTTTTTTTTTTTTAAATATTTTTATTTATTTGACAGAGAGAGAGAGAGATCACAAGTAGGCAAAGAGACAGAGAGAGGGGAAGAAACAGGCTCCCTGCCGAGCAGGGCTTGATCCCAGGACCCTGAGACCATGACCCGAGCCGAAGGCAGAGGCTTTAACCCACTGAGCCACCCAGGCACCCCAACAAAAGACATCTTTCTCACACTCATCACTTAGGAAATATCAAGGGTTTTAGAAACTTTGTGTCAGAAATAGGGATGAAGACCAAATATGTATATTGGTATTATAAATCACAGTATCACAGCATTCAGTGCTATAAATTTCCTTGTAAGCATTGCTTTCACTCCATTCCAAAAATTTTACTAAGTTGTGTTTTCATTTCTTTCAAAATATTTTTACTATATCTTGAGATTTCTTTGACTCATGATATTTAGAAGTGTGCTTTTAATCACCATGTGTTACAGGATTTTCCAGTTATTTTTCTGGTTTTGATTTCTAATTAATTTTATTATGATCTGAGAGTAGTCATATATGATTTTTATTCTCTTTAATAAATAAAGAGAAAGTTTAATTTGTAAGATGTCATTTATAGCCCTGAATATGATCTTACTTAGTGCACTATGTTCCATGTGAGCTTGAGAGAAATGTGTAGTCAGCTGTTGTCAGATGAAGTTGTGTATAAGTATCAATTATTTCCAGTTATTTGTTGGTATTGTTGAGTTCAGCTATGTCCTAACTGATTTTTTGCCTGCTGTATTTGTTTATTTTTAAGAGAGGGGTGTTGAAGTCTCCAAGGGTGATAGTAGATTTATCTGTTTCTCCTTGCAGTTTTAGTGATATTTGCCTCACATAGTTTGATGCTCTGTTGTTAGGCACATACACTTTAAGAAATGTAATGTCTTTTGAAGAATTAACTCCTTTATCATTATATAATGCCCTTCTTAATCTCTGATAACTTTCCTTGATTTGAAGACTGCCCTGTACCAAGTTAATGTAGGTTCTTCTACTTTTTTTGATTGTTGTTAGCATGGTATATTTTTTCCTATATATACTTTAAATCTGTATGTGTCTTTATATTTAAACTAGATTTCTTTTAGACAATATATAGATGGATTGTGTTTTTCACTTTATTCTGACAGTTTCTGACCTTTAATTGATGCATTTAGACATTGACATTCAAGTTGATTATTTATGTAGTTGGATTAATATCTACCATGTTTGTTACAGTTTTATATTTGTTGTCTTGTTCTTTGTTCCTGCTTTCGTCTTCTACTCTTTTTCTGCCTTTTTTGATTTTAAGTAAGCATTTAATATAATTCCATCTTCTTTACTTTCTTAGAAGCAAATCAGTTAAAATTACTTTTTTAACCTTTTTTAATGGTTGCCACAGAGTTTGCAACTAAATTCTACTATCAACAGTATACAACTTTATGGGTATTGTGTGTACTTCATGTCAACTGAATAATCATTCCTTCTTCTTATCCCTAGTATCTTTTCTGTCATTAATGTCATATGTCATTAATTTCATATACAAGCATACATAAGCATGTATACATATGCATAAATATATAAGCATACATAATGAAATACAGTGTTTCTGTTATTATTTTGAATAATCTGTTGTATATTAGATCATTTAGAATAAAAAAATAAAAGTTTGTATTTTACCTTCACTCTTCCTTCTTTAGTACTCTTGCTTTTCTTTATATAGATCCAAGTTTCTGACTTATATTATTTTCCTTCTCGCTAAAGAAATTTTGTTAACATTTTTTGCAAACCGGTCTATTAGCTACAAATTTCCTCAATTTTTGTCTGAGAAAGTCTTTATTTTTCCTTCACTTTTGAAGAATAATTTTTCAGAGTAGAGAACTTGAGGTTGCTGGGGTTTCTTCCTTTCGTCACTTTTTCCCCCCCTCTCATCACTTTAAATTTTTTACTCCATTCTCTTGCTTGCATGGTTTCTGAGAAAAATCAGATGTAATTCTTATTTTATTTCCACTTCTGGTATTGTGTTTTTTCCTTTTGGCTTATGGGAATTTTTTGTTATGTTTCATTTTCTGTAATTTGCAAATGATATACCTAGGTATAGTTTATTTTGACATTTATCTTGATTGGTGTTCTCTGAGTTTTCTGAATCTGTGGTTTGGGTTCTGATAAAAATTTGGGGGGAAATTCTCAATCATTGTTATTTAAAAATATTTCTTCTCTTCCTTTCTAGCATTTTCCTTCTGGTATTCCCATTATATGTATATTACATATTTTGTAGTTGTCCCACAGCCCTTGGTATTCTTTTCTTTTTTCTTTTTTAGTTTTTGTTCTCTTTGGTTTTGGGTTTTTGGGAACTCTGTTGATATATACTTGAGATTACAGATATTTCTTCAGTCATGTTCAGTCTACTAATATTCCCATCAAACACACTTCATTTTTTTTACAGTATTTTTTATTGCTAGCATCTTTTTTTTATTCTTAGGAATTCCATCTCTTTCCTTTTACATTGTCCATTTGTTCTTTTATGGTGTCTCTTTTATCCATTACAGCCCATAGCATAAGGGCTTAGCATAATTTTTTCTTGATAGTCAGACACCGTGGACTTGATAAAAGGAACTGCTAAATAAATAGGCCTGTAGTAATGTGGCGGTGAGGTGTTGGGGAGAGAAAGCATCCTTAGCCCTGTGAGTAAATACTGGTCTTTAGTCAGCTTATGCCTCTGGGACTGTGAACTTCACAAGTGTTTCTTAGGTTTTTTTTCCGCCCCATTAGGTGAGAGAAGATGGCTATAGTTGGCTGTAGTTGGACATTTTCCTTCTCTGGGTCAGTTAGGCTCTTAAAATACCTCAGCAGGTTAGGATTGGTTAACTAGTTTCTCCTGAGGGAAGGAGTTGTTAACAGATTGCTCTGGTATATTTCAAGTTCATTTTCCTTTCCCCTGGGAAGCCTGGGAGAATTTTTCTGGTATTTATCAAGAAAACCTGGTTGATCTCCTGGAAATAAATCACACTGTAAATGTAGAGTCGTCTCTGTGACTGGAGGGGTTGAAACCACTGAGATTGCAGCAGTTTGTCAATTACAGTTCAGTTTTCCCTACCTGAGCACTGTTTGCCACCATGGTTTCCACTTGTGTGTCTCAGCTGTGATAATCCGTGACTCCCTGTAGTTTTCTGTTTGTCTCCCCAGTTTTGGGGGCATCGGTTTGCCCTGTTCTTCTCCTCTCTTGCTGGATTCTAGATGAGTTGTTGATTTATCAGTTTGTTCAGCTTTTTACTTGGTAAAATGGATGGACTTGTGGATTCAGGATTTTTACTTTCAGAACCAGAAACCTGTATATGGCTTTGTTTTATCTCTCTTTTACTGCTGGCTTGCCCTGGACTTGAACAGCATTATAGAAGTGTGCACCGGAATGAGGAAAGTGAAGCACTAGCATTTTGACTGCAGAAATGAAAAGAAGGGCCCCACAACCAGAAATTATCGGGGAAATCATGGAAAGGGAAGAACCTAGGAAGTAGCTCAATAACATTATGTATGAAATTAACTCTGAGCTGTACGTTTGTGATTTTGATCCAAATTAGAGGTCTAACCATTGCAGTAAAGCAAGGTAGAGAATCAGAAGTCATTCAGGTTGGAAAGGAAAAAAATAGAACTGTCCCTATGATTGTCTATGTAAAAAATTCTTAAGGATTAACACACACAAAATTCTAGTAAGCAAGTTCAGAAAATTTGCAAGAGACAAGTTTCTCATGCAAAAATCAATTTTATTTCTGTGCATTAACAATGTGTAGTAGGAAACCAAGTGAAAAATACCTTTAACAATAGCTCTAGAAATTTACATATTGAAAATATAAATGTCCAAAACATGTAAGGATCTGTGTGCTGAAATCTATAAATCGCTGATGAAAGAAATTGTTAAATAAATGGTGAGATATATTGTGTTTGTGGATAGGAAGACTCAACACAGTAAAGATGTCATTGAATTGACCTATAGGTTTAACACAATACCAATTAAAATCCTGGCTAGCTTTGATTGTCGGTATATGCAAGGTGATTGTAAAATTTATATAGAAAGATAAAGTAACTAGGATAGCTAACATGACTTTGAAGAAAAATAAAGTTGAGGGAATAATACTTCCTGGCTTTAAGATTAGAGCTATGAAGCTCTAATAATGAATACAGTATGTGATATCAGCAAGGTGATATACACATGTGTCTCTATAACAGAATAGAGTCTAGAAATAGTCCCATACTCATATGGACAATTGATTTGTAGCAAAGGTGCAAAATTAGTCTAAGGAAAGAAGGATATTTGTGTGCCAAAAAATGGCTCTTGACCTAAACCTCACACCTTAAAAAAATTAACTCAAAATTAACTTTAAATGTAAAATATAAAACTATAGAACTTGTAGAAGAAAATATATAGGAGAGAATCTTTGTGATCTAGACTAGGCAACATCATTTTAGACATGACAATAAAAGCGTGTACATAAAAGATAAAAATTGATAAATTTGACTTTGACTTCATTAAAGTTAAAATCTTTAGTTTTCCAAAGATGCAACAAAAATACATGTTACAGACTGGAGGAAGACGGTAGAAAATCTTTACTTGACAAAGGATTATATCAAGGATATATAAAGTCCCTAAACTTTAATAGTGGGAAAACATAAAATTCAGTTTAAAAAATGGGCTTAAACTTGAACAGACACTTGACCCAAGAGGATATAAGGATGTCAAAATAGCACATGAAAAGATGTTCAGCATCATTAATCAATAGGGTGCTTATATTAAAACTAGTTTAAGATACAGCTACACACTTAGTAGAATCTCCAAAATAAAAATAAACTCATGGTGCCAAGTGCTAGCAAGGATGAGAAGCAACTGGAATATATTACTGGTGGGATTGCCGAGTGGAACAGCCACTCTGGCAGTTTGGCAGTTTATCACAAAGTTAAACATACACAGTTACCTTATAATTCAGCCTATCTCCTCATAGGTTTGTATTTATGAGAAATGAACGAAAACTGGGTTCACACAGAAGTCTTTATATGAATGTTTATAGTAGTCCTATTCATAATTGTTAACTAGATATAACTCAGATGTACACAGACTCTGGGAATCCATTTATAAAATGAAATACTAGTCAGCAATTAGAGGAATAACTCTGGACATACACAACTACTTGATGCGTCTCAAAGGCATATTGATGTCAGAAAGACAAACTCAGAAGGTTGCATACTATATGATTGAATTTATATGACATTCTTGAAATGTCAGAACTGAAGTGATAGATAAGAGATGAGTATTTATTCATGGAGTTTAGTTATTTCATGGGAGTTGGAAGAATGTGACTGTAAAGCTGTAAAGGGATAGGATAAATGAAGGTTTTTCTTGGTGTCATGGAACTGATTTGTGTCTTGATTGTCATGGGGTTATGCAAATCTACATTTCTGTCATTTTTAGGATTGTACACACACACAAAAGAAAAGAAAGTATAAGAAAAGTCAGGGTTTTTTTTTGCCTGATTATTTAAAAGATAATTAAAAGCAATAGAAAATTCCTGTAAAGCCAGAATACCAAATAATAATTTCAGCTTTCTGTGTAGTCAGCTGTTATTTTTTTCTTTATTGGATAATTTTAGCACTTCCAGGGTACTTTTTAATCCTGCTTCTGTTAAATAGGCTGGGCTTGGCTGAAAGTGGAGCTAGCACCAGGTTAAAGGACTGGCCATTTGGCCTCCCTGCGGTGGCATATTTTGATCTTGAAGGGCATTAGATGATGCATACATTGTTAAGGTCACACATTTGTCATTATGATCTCTCTATTTTACATTTGAAATTTTGAACTTCTTAGGTGTTAGGAAGTTGCATCATGAAATTTCTAAAGTATTCATGTATCCGTGGATTACACATTACCGTAGCATGTCCACTCAATTTTCATAAAGGGACAAGCACATTTAGAGTATTGTAAGTGGTCATTTTTTGATTGGGATTAAATTGTAAACTAGTATGCTTTGAGAGTTATTTCTCCTACAGTAGAGCCTTTTTAGTAAGTAACTATTGGCTATTTAGAGTTATGAATGGAGCTGATCAAAAGGCTGTTTTGTTCTCAAACTATGTAAATACCAGTAGATACTATATACTAACATAAAACTATGTCATAAGAGGCTTAGAATAAATTCCTTTAGAAGTAAAAATTTTAAAATTTTGTTTCCTATATAAGACAGATTTTGAGATATTTCAGTTATAAGTTTATAGACTTTGGCATTTTGGCTATATTTTGTCAGAAATAAAATAGGCTGATGAAACATAAAATCATAATCTGTTACCAGAAGAAGGTTTTAAAATGTGTAATAGCCTGATTAAAATAGGGCCTTTAAAGAATACTCTTAAATAGCCATAACAGTGTTAGCAAATCCAGTTTATAAAGCTGCCTATTTCCTTATCAGGCTGTAATTAAACGTAGAAATTACTGACATTTCACGGCTAAGGGCAGGTTTAGTGATTTCATGTGCTACTAGTGTATTCCATCTGTCCTTACATTTTACTGTGCTGCATTTCACTGTTTCCTTATTTGACTCTGCAGATAAATGTATTTTACTTATTTCGGCATATATCTCCACTTGTTGTCCGAACTGATGAATGTGACAGTTTGTGTATCAGGCTCATTGCATACATACATAGGCAGGTAGGCAGTGTTCTTTTAAGAGCACATCTTCAGGAATATATTGTCTAAAAGTGACTGTTAAATGTACCTGGAATTAGAAATTTTGGTTTAGAGCTTTCTAATTTTGAACTGTGAAGGAATTTAACTCTTTTAACCTTTGTGAGGGTTTTTTTTTTTTTTTTTGCATTTGTGTCACTAGAAATTAATTGTGTTGAGTGAGAAATTATCTTGGGTATGGACTTGAGTTGATTTCTTTTACAGTTTTGTTCCTGCTGTGATTACTCTCATCTCAGAAAAGTTTTCTAGTTAAAGAAATAGCATAGAAACAGTGGTATTAGATATTTTATATAATTTTAATCATCCTTTGCAAGATTTCAGTGTATCTCAATACCAAATTAGACTACGTAAAAGACGAAACCTTATGAAAAAGTCAAAAGATTTTCTCCCCTTACTGGTATCTTAATCTTAATGGAATTTAATCTACTTCTGAATTTATTCTGGCAATTACTTTGTCCATAGTGTTTCTTAAGATATTAAAAACACCCTTTTAAGAGGGGAGGAGGTATTGGATCTTGGGCAGTCTTTAATTTTTTACATTATGAATTCCATTCTTCTCAGTATATTTAGGCGGTTCATCTAGCTGAGGTACTTTGCTTGTTTCAGTACAAAACAGATTGAAAGCCAGTTTCTGTATTCTGTATATTTGCCTTTGAACTGAACTTAGGTTATATATTCAATCTTAATCATTTCAGTTGTATATTTGGCCTGTCTTTATGATATATTACATATTTAAATAATCAAATATGTCAAAGTTAATCAAACTTCTAGGAGCACATGACATGAGTTATCCACATTAGTTACTTTTAAAAAAATAAATAATGGAAAAATTGAAATGGATAAAGTTACATTAAAATCAAGTCAAAATCTATATATAAATCTTAATGGAACCTAAATATAGTACATATTTTTCATTAAAAACAGGAGTTAGTCATGTTCATACATACAGGTATTTGTGGCCAAAATTATGTGGTATTCTTTAATAATATGAACCAGAAAGCTCTAGGGAGATAATAAATATGCTGTCATTAGAGGTATTATACTATTTTCTTCATTTTTCCTAAGGCCTAGCCCTTTATGAGTATGTTACTTGAAATAAATACTATTTTCTAATTTAATGGGAGCTTACTAAGAACTGGAAGATGGTAATTATTTTTAAAAATAACGCTATAGATTGTTAGTGTCATTTTCCTTAAAGGGAGACAGGATTATTAAACACCCTTATCTATTCCTGAAGTAGAATTGCTACATATAGAACATGATATGTTATAGTACTGTCTATTGAAAAGTTTAGCAATTTTACTTTATGAGATAAAAGTCAGTACACTTTTTATTTATCAAGTAAAATATTTCATGGAATCCGTTTCTAGGTATTGCTATACTTTTCAAGAGAATCTTCTATGTTGTGTATACTAGTTTTGGCTGACACAGATACTTGGTTTTTGGTTATCCTATGTACTTAGATCCTCTACAGATGAACTGATGTGTCTAGACAGGAAGTGGTATGTAGGAGATATAGGAATGGGCTGAAGTATCCTTTATATTTGCCTTTGTATCTAGGGGAGTTGGAAATAGGCAAGAATGGAGAGAAATTTTGTATGGCAGTACACAGAATTTTGCAAGTTTATTGTGAGCCCTGCAGCAATCCGATGCATTTTAGTTACTGGTAAGTTTGTTAAATTATGTTTGAAAATGTACCTCTTCGAAGATGGCCATCTATTTACTATTACATCCACCTTGTCAAATATACCTATTTTAAAGATTTTTTTTTGAAAAGATGTGGTATTGCTATCGCATTCAGTTTTAGGTATAAATTTAAAATACTTTCGTTAGCGAATGCATTTGACATTTCAATTGCTGTCATAGCTAAAACTGAAGTGAAATTAACTTTTTATGGGTAGCATAGTCATGTGTTAAGATTTTGGAATAAAATTAATATTTCTGATTTTGTAATGGAACTCCATTGTGATTAGAAGTCTGAGCTAATTCCTTAGATGTTTGAGAAAGAGTAGTCCTTCTGACATTAAAGAATAAGAAAATCCATGGCATCCTTGTAATTTTATTTTTTTTATTTTTTATTTTTTTTTTTTAAAGATTTTATTTATTTATTTGACACAGAGAGAGAGATTACAAGTAGGCAGAGAGGCAGGCAGAGAGACAGGGAGAGGAGGAAGCAGGCTCCCTGCCGAGCAGAGAGCCCGATGCGGGCCTCGATCCCAGGACCCTGGGATCATGACCTGAGCCGAAAGCAGAGGCTTTAACCCACTGAGCCACCCAGGCGCCCCATCCTTGTAATTTTATATAGTTCTACATAGGAGGGTAATTTATTGTAAGAAATATTTTTTTGCTTTTTTTTTCATGGACCTTAGGGACCATAGGCATTTCCAGTCTTTCTTTTTGGCACTGCTGATTTTTAGGAATTTTAGTCATCTTTCCCCCTACATCATTAACTCAAGTGTAGTTAAGAATTCCATGGAAAGATTAGGGGCATTGTGTAATCTCTGTGTATTAGTTTCTTTATTCTTCTCAAACATTTAGGCAGAAGTATTTTGTGCAGTAGTAGCTGTGCAATTATTTGTGAAGTGGTTTTTACCATTGATACAATTCATTAAAAATGGACTAGATTGCCTAATAGCTGTTCTTCTTTACAGAAACATTAAAAAAATCCCAAAAGATTCTTTGGTAGTTGTGTTTTATTTGTAAATGTCTAACTTTAGGACAAAATCAAAGAACATCTTTGACTTGTAATACCAGTTTAGGTTTTTTGTGTGGTTTAAAAAAATAGGGCCAATTAATGTAATTCAATTTTAATTTCCTGTAATAAAGTACTTTATTTCCAGATATACTATATTTTTTCTAACTGACATCATGTAACCCATTAAACTATTATTTTTATAATGACAGTAATTTTGCTATTGATTCTTTTAATGAGAATATTTCTGATTTGAACAAGAATAGCCACATTATTGGAGAAATGTGTTGTCAATTCTATTGCAACCAGAAGAGCTAGAATAACTTGAGAGTATAGAGTCACTTTTGGACTTAGTGATTTTCAAGTTTTCTTCTTTAACAGATTTTCTTAATTCCTTGCAGGAATGAGTACTGGTGAATTTAAAATATATTTAGAAATTTGTGGTTTTACCCTTTCTTTTGAATATAAATAGGTAATTTAGGGTACATTACAAAGCACAGCAAATAGATACTTTAATTGCTGATGAAGTTTGGCTTTTCATTTATGATAAACTATAATAAAGCATATACAATGAAGGAATATATATTTTCTTAATTAGGAATGCTATCATGTATTAATGCTGCTAGTTGAAAATTTTTCAGTGTAACTTTGTGAAGTAATATATTATCAAAGCTTAATTCAATGCAGTCATTTATTTTTCTTTTGTTTTTTCTTTCATTCAACAGACATATCAAGTGCTTTATCTTTGTCTGGCACCTATCTTTGCGTGCTTTTATGTGTTTGTGTATACACTGTGTAATTAACTGCCACTTTCATTTCAATATTATACAGATCCTTTGTTTTTCTGCTCCCATGAGCTTTCCTGAGGGCATTTATGGACATATTAAATAACATGTTGCATATTTCCTTGGATATTTTCTAAAAAAATATCCTGTTTTTTTTAAATAGGTCTAAATGAAAAGTTTATTTTAAAAACTGTGTTTTTCCAAAGCAGTATTGCATATGTATTTAATGTATTTAAAATTCTCTAAGATAGTATGTTCTTCAAAAGAATATTATGATAAAAATCTTTATTGTGGAGAATTGATGTATTTGTGGGTGTGTTTCTTACGTTAGATTTACTTGAAGCAGGTAATGTACATATGTGTGGATAAACTTCAGTGTTTGGCTTTGGAATATAAAAATGTCCATTTTTGTTTTGATTTATGATATTTAATTTTAAAGAGATGAGACTAGTTTTCTCATGCTTGTGAGAAAATATATTCCTATACAGTATAAGGTATAATAATCATTGTCAGCAAAATAGAGATTAGATTTGAATTTGGTTGTTACCTTTTGGCATAATAAAATTCTGAAATGGAACACTATGTTTATAATCAGCATTTGATGGTTACATAATGAAATTATCTGTACTTTACATGCAGTGCTACTCTTTTGGCATTCCTGGTTGAACTACTTAAAAGTTCAGTAGCCATGCAAGAACAGATGCTGGGTGGAAAAGGCTTTTTAGTCATTGGCTACTTACTTGAAAAGGTAAGTGATAATGTATTGATCGTTTTATTGTGTAATGTTCATAGCTGAACTGATAACTCCTAATTATATTTTTCTATAGTTTCTTTTTTCAGGGACTGCTCATTATTGTTGGCTAATTCACAAATACTTACTTTTATATTTTGCATTTAGACTTAAGTGTAGACATTGAATTAAATTGGGTACAGGAAATCTATATAATTAAGGAATTTTGAGTAAAGATAGAAACTAAAGAAATTTTTTCCCTCTGTCTTTATTCAAAGTTACAAGTATTTCCCCTTAATTCTTTTTTCTAGTTGTTTCTTTGCTACCTTTACATTCAAATTAAGTTTCCTAGATGTTTTGTCAATTTTATTTTAAATGAATTTTTTGTTTTTGCTTATTTTTTCAGTTATAAGGTAAAAAAACCTTTATTTTGTAATAAGCAAAACATTAGTTTATGATTTGTCTCTGCTTTTAATATATCTGAATATTTAAGGTAGCTTTTCTCTAATCACTACATAACATAAACAATACAAATTAGATGGGTTTAATTTTACCCATTTTGTATCATTTGTGTCTTGGTTTTTTTATGACCTTCTTTGCTTTATTCACAATCGTACTATTTCTGGTAGTGAATCCTGGGTTTCTGATTATGGTCTCATAAGAGTTTGGTTGTATTATGTGATTTCTTTTAAAAATTAAAGGGGGAAATCATGAATACAAGTACTGGCTTTTTTCTTTTCTAAGGAAATATCTGTCATCCTTATTAGCTCTCTCAAACCTATTTTATCAGTTACCTCTGACACTGAGCTGCCCTGAAAATGGAACTATTTGAGAAATAATAGAGTTGAGGTCTCAAGTTAGAGGAATAAACTTATTTTTCCCTTCGGAAATAATATTGGGAAGACTTTTAGAAATAGTTTTTTTCAATTCAGATTGCTTTACCTTTGAAATCCTTGTAATCTATCTTTACTTCGAAGTAACTATTCTTTCTTGAAGGATTGGTGATGGAGGAGTGGTGTGTTATTAAGTAGATCGATCATTGGCAGCATTTCTTTACTGAAGTAATTTTTTCAGTAAATTAAGCTTATCATTAAGGTGTTTGGTTTCATGGAAAACTATTATTTTCTATCTAAAATATTAAGAATTGTTTAGAAGATTTATGTTGAATTATATTTTACATGAATTAGATATTTTGAAATGCCTTTGTGATATTATTGTATATGACAAGATCACCAACAGGAACTACCCCTTTAATATACTTTCCATCTATTTGCTGAGAGTTTACCAGCATAATTCTAAAGTGAGCATTCTTTTACAGTTAAAACTTAGCTTCAAATTAGAAATTCAGTGAGGGGCACCTGGTTGGCTCCATCAGTAAAGCATGTGCCTCTTGATCTTGGGATTCCAGGTTCGAGCCTCAAGTTAGACATAGATATTACTTAAAAATAAAATATTATAAAAATTAAAAAAAATAGAAATCCAGTAAAAGGACTTTAAATCAAATAAGAAGACATTATATTCAGTTCTTCCTCTTTCTCAGAATTAATATCCTTAAAATTATATTGTCAAGTTACATGTAAAATATTATCTCACTGTGGTTTTAATTTGCACTTTTGGAAAATTTGAACAAGATTGGACATATTTTCTTTTTTTTTTTTTTTTTTTTTTTAAAGATTTTATTTATTCATTTGACACAGAGACAGAGATTACAAGTAGGCAGAGAGGCAGGCAGAGAGAGAGGAGAGAGGAGGAAGCAGGCTCCCCGCCGAGCAGAGAGCCCGATGTGGGCCTAGATCCCAGGACCCTGGGATCATGACCTGAGCCGAAGGCAGCGGCTTTAACCTACTGAGCCACCCAGGCGCCCTGGACATATTTTCAAATGTATTTATAGCACATACACTTTTTCTTTTTTATGGAGTAATTATTTATATCCTTTGCCAGTCTGCCCAATTTCCTTTAAGACCCCCCCACTCCTTGGCTACCTGAAATCTACTTTGGACTCTCATTTGGTGTGCTCTAGATATTTCATATAAGTGAGATCATATATTTGTCTGTTTGTATCTTATTTCATGTGCTATAATGTGTATAACATTTCATCCATGTTGTAGCATATATCAGTACTTTATTCCTTTTAATGGCTGAACAGTATTCCATTGTTGTGTATAACACATTTTGTTTATCTATTCAAATGTCAATAGACATTTGTGTTTTTTCCACCTTGGATGTTATGAATAATGCTGCTATGAATGTTCATGTACAAGTTTTTGTGTGGACATATATTTTTATTTCTTTTTGGTAGATACCTATCTGTGTATTGATTTGCTGGGTCCTGTCGTTATTCTGTGTTTGGTTAAACTGCCAGATTGTTTTCCAAAGTGGCTCCACCGTTTTACATTTTCATCAGCAGTGTATTAGGTCTCTAATTTTTTTGCATCCTTTCCAACATTTGGTAATTGTCTTTATTATTCTAGCTTGTCCTAGTGGGTGTGAAATGATATATCATTTTTTATTTGCAGTTCTGTGATGTCTGATCATGTTGAGTATCTTTTCATGTGCTTATTGGCTATTTGTATATTTTCTTTGGAGAAATGTCTATTTAAAGATTTTACCCATTAAAACATTGTTTCTTTTCATTATTGAATTGTAGCAATTTTTTACTCTGTATACCAATCTTCATTTGTTATACAGTTGCAAAGATAGTCTTACATTCTGTAGATCACATTATGTTTTAATTTGCATTTCCCTGATGACAAATTAAGTTGAACATTTTCATACATTTATTGTCTTTTGGTAATTATCCTTTTTTGGTAAATACCTGTTCAAAGTGTTTGCCCTTTTTCATTTGAATTGTCTATCATTTTCTTATTGATTTGTGGAAATTCTGTTTTTATCACAGCTATGAGACCTTTGTTGGGTATGTATCATTAATATCACTTTCTCTGTGGCCTCCTTTTTCATTCTCTTAGTGACCTTTTTGATGAATGGAAGTCCTTAATTTTAATATAGGCCACCATTGCATTTTCTTTTATGATAATCCCATTTTGGATCCTAATGTATCCCAAAGCCATGAGACTGTTCTATGATTTCTTCCCAAAAATTTGTTTTACTTTTCACATTTAGATTTACAGTCCATCTAGAATTGAATTTTGTGTATGGCATGAGGTATGAAGGTCAAAGTTTTTTTTTTTTAACCCTCAAGTATGTAGTAGCTAGCTGGCCTGGTACTATTTATTGAAGATGACTTCCCACTGCATCACAATTTAATTTTTGCTATGAATCTGAAAATCATTATATAAATAGGATCATTTCCAGAATTGATCTATTGTGGGTTTTTCTATTTGAGGCAGTACTTCACTGTCTTAATTTGTGTGCCTTTTTAATGTATTTTGAAATCTCATAGTGTGTCATCTAGTTTTATTGTTCTTTGAGATTGCTTTGGCTATTCTTGAGTTTTGCATTTATATATATTCCTATCAATTGCCATAAAAAATGCTAAGAGTTTCATTGTATTACATTGATATCTTTATATTGAACCATCCAATTCATACATTTAGTGTTTCCTTCTATTTATTTAGGTCTCTTTGGTAGTTTTCTGTGTAGAAAACTGTCTTTTTGCTAGATTTATTTCTAGATAACTTGAGGTTTTTCAAGTGTTAGTTTTTTATTTGTCACAGAAACATAGAAGTATAATTGGTGTTTATATTGACCTTTTACATACCAATATTGCTATTCTTCTATTAATTCTAGTAGTTTGTTGATTTTTCAAAAGCATTTTTTTTGTAGAAAATCTCATCATCGGAGAATGTCAGTTTTATTTTTTTCCTTTACAAAATTTATTCTTTTTATATTTTTCCCTTGATAGTGCTCTAAGACTTCCAGTAGAGTCCTGAACAGAAGTTGTAATAGTTAGCATCTCTATCTTATTTCAGATCTTATGTGCAAAGCTTTCAATAATTAGTCACTAAGTATGGCATATGCTGTAGATTACTTTTAGTAGATTTAAATCAAATTAAGAAGCTTTCTACTACAAGTTTGCTAAGAGTTTTCTTTATCATAAACAGGTGCTGAGTTTTACCAATCGCTTTTTCTGCATTATTTGAGATAATTATGATGTTTCTTCAATTTATTCTTAGTTTAGTGAACTATATTAATTGCTTTTCATATGTTAAACCATCCTTATATTCCTGGAGTCCTATTTAGTTTTAGACCCATCCCTATTCCAATCAGTATTTTTCCTTAAAATGGTTCATGTCAGTGTCACCAGTAGTCTTATATTCTTACATCTTATGGTTCTCAGTTTTCATCTTACTTGACCTGTTAGCATTTCTGTTCTAAAAGTCTTTCCTTCTTGAAATGCTCTCTTCAGTTGTATTTTGTGACAGCATTTTCTTTGTTTTCTTCCCACTTCCTTGGTCTCCTGTTTTATTCTCTCCTTTAGCCTCTTTCTAAATTTTAAAGACTGATTTTCCTCTCAAATGTTTCATCCCTCAGTTTTCTCTTAATAGCATTGCCATTCGCCACGTAGTTCAGACCAAAAATGTTAATCCTTTTTGACTCTTTTCACACACTAAATTCATACCCTGCTAATTATGTTGTCTTGGTATCAAAACATACCCAGAATGAATGACTGCTTCCTACTTACTACCTTACTTCTTTCTGTATGACGTTGATATCATCTTATTTCAGTCATCTTTTTCTTTCACTATTGGTTATCCACAATCTGTTTTTCACTTGCAGTCAGACTAGTCTTCCTAAAATGTCTCAGACCTTACTGCTCCATCCTTCTCAGAGTAAATTTACAATTCTCTTCCTCTGACGTCATCTCTTATCATGCCCCTTCTTACTTTGTTACAGACACACTGGCCATGCAAAGGCTTCTTTGCCTTTCCCTTGAAACTAAAGTGGTAAGCATGAGTCCATCTCAGGACTTTTGCATTTTCCCATTGCTTTCATCGTTCTTTTTGTAGGTATCTAAAATGGATTGGTTCTGCACTTCATTTAGGATTTTGCTAATGACACCTTATCAGAGAAGTCTTCCCTGATCACTCTAAATGGAATAGTACCCCTTCTTCTATAACCATCACTATCTCCCTACTCTATTAATTTTTTACAGCATGATTCTGACTTCTTCTTTTTTTACTTGTTTATTTTTTTGCCTCTTTTCACTGGAATGTAAGCTTCAGCTTCATGAAAGCAGGGACGGTATTTTTTGTTGTTATTTTCACCTTATTGCTGTGTCTTCAGCACCTAAAGAAAGAGTGCCTGCCTTAATAAATACTTGTTGGATTTAATTGAATAAGTGAAAAGCATTTGCATGCTTGTCTGAGTACCTTGAAGAATATGTTTTTTACCTTCCCAGATGAGTATTCACACTGTTTTATTTTTAAACATCAGTTGCTGGGTTAATAGTATAGATAATAAAGGTTCCATTTTTAATTTTATCATTAACTAATAATAAGCTAATGGTAAACTGTCACTTAGCTTTATCTCCTTGTCTCAAAGGTATAACATAGTTATCAAGGAAGGCAGTCTAATGATGAGAGGCTTTTTTATTCATCACATTTAGACTATTTCATGAACAACTTTTGAGATACTTTGTTTTGTTTTATTTTGCCAAAATGTGAGTTTGAAGGAAACTTAGAGGTTATCTGATGTATTCAATATTTTTGGTTGTTGTTAATTAAAAGAAATTGATTCAAAGTAGCTTAAACATTTAGGAATTATGCTTGCTAATGTAACTGGAAGTTTAGTGACAGGTGACTTTTCACTTATAGTCCTAGCAGGAAACAGCACACTCAAACTTAGTTATTGAAAAGAGTTTAATGCAAGGCTCTTCAAAAAGTTGTGAGCATTGTTAAGGGAGATCAGCAAGATTTGCACTGGTGAGAGGAGCGAGTGTTTATCATAACTCAAAAAGAAAGTTACTATAGTTCTACGAGAAATTGTACCTGACCAGAGTGTAGTCTTCAGTAAAAGAATATAGTATATTGGTCTGAAGGGGTGAAGCCAGGGTCCCTCCAACTTCATTTTCTTCCTGTCCTTTAATTTCCTGCTAGTGTCTCTAAACAGTCAAACCCAATGGAAGCCAATAGCCAAGGGAGCTTCCCAAGCCCAGATATAGGATGGGGAAAGTTGGGGAGTAGATCGGTATAGCCAGTAAAACATGTTCATTAAGTTGGGCTTTAGGATTTGGTTGTCTGAGTCTCATTTATGTCATCAAGGACCCAGGGTTTTTCTGTATGTCTGCTCTGCTGCCTATACTCATGATTTTATTTGCCACTATAGCTACTATTTTTTGTGGTCCTAAGAAGGTTGCCAGGTCGACCTAGTGCTATAGGCTTTCATATCCCAAGTTGGGGATAGACAGAAGAGCTCCTTTTCCCCAATTACTGAACATTATCCTTCCCTCCAATTTGATTGCTCAGGTTAGGTCTTGACTCATACTTTGAATTATTTGCTGCCATGAAAATTTTGATGAATCATTGTCTACCTGTCTCCCCCACAAAACAACAACAGCAACACATAAGTTATTCATATTGGATTAGGTTTTTGGAGCCCAATTTTGGTATCTTGGAAGGAGTGAAATGGATGTTGAGGATCAACTACTTTATGATATGCCTCTACTAATTAAAATAATTTCCCACAATTTACTTAATAATATAATGTATGTTATATATCTATATCTATATAATGATTTCTGTAATAAAAACGAACATTTCTGGTGATCCATTCCATTGTGGGTTGTTCTAAATGTGGGAAAGAACTCTTTTTACTGAATAGCACCTTGTCCCTATAACATCCATTGCTCTTGTTTGATTTAGTTACTTCTGGAGTGGATGTTATAATTGGTTTTTCCAGGCTTCTGAAATTCTATTTCCAGATATGTTCCATCACAATTCATATAGCACTTACCATACAGATTGTCTTTAGTCATCACATAAAAGTAATGCCATACAGTTTAAATTTCAGAGCATGCATTTTACAGATTTGTAACTATCAACTATACAAGTATAACTCTTTTTAAAATAGCTTTACTTGAGAAATGAAAGCAAATATCAAAATAAAAGTTTTTAAAGCAGTCATGCAAACTAAACACATTAAGCAGAGTTGGATATCTTCTTTTATCTTCTCCGAATCTGTGTTTTGTCTTATCTTTTCTATTCTTATTCTGTTCTTGAATTTGACATGAATTCAGTTAAACATCTGCTGAGGATTATGGCAGGTACCAGACAGAAAAAAAGATGAATGAGATAGTATTGTCTTTTATTACAGGAAGGAAAGATATATGAATAATTAACAGTAATGCAAGGCAAAAGGAAGAAGTACTACTTATGGTAAAGGTAAAATGCTGTTGAAGGGAACTTTCGTTTTCTGCCTAGATGGATTTTTGAGTAGGCCAATAAAAAACAAGTTTATAAAGATATTTCCTAAACATCAATTTTAGTTTTTATGTATTTCCTAAAGATCAATTTTAGAATAAAAACTACCACCCAAGAGCTTAATTGCTGTGAAAAAATCCTGACCCTTTTTTTTGTAATGTGGAAGGAAGACCTCATGTGATACTTCCAGCATATCCTTTTATAACACAGAGAAAGTTAAAAACTTGTTTTCAAATAATGAATTACTTGTACAAATGAATATGTTCATAATGGCCAATCTGATTTTATATTGCTTTAGTATTCTTTATAAACATGACAATATTATTTTTTATTTTTATTTTTTAAAGATTTATTTATTTATTTGACAGCGAGACGGGGAGAGAGAGAGAATAAGCTAGCATAAGCAGGGGGAGTGGCAGGCAGAGAGAGAGGGAGAAGTAGACTCGCTGCTGAGTAGGGAGGCCGATGTAGGGCTCCCAGTATTCTAGGATCATCACCTGAGTTTCAGGCAGACGCCTAACTGACTGAGCCACCCAGGCACCCCAACACATGTCAATTTTGTAGAATAAAATCTGATCTCTGAACTGTTTAGGAACATGATCTCCTCTATTTCAGAGTTTTAAGCATAAAAGTAGAATTTATCAGATAATGTTCTTGAAATCATTATTACTGAAAAAATATATTTATAATAATTATAATAATAAGCTATGTCAAATTATAGGTAGTAAAGGAAGGACTAAAGCTTTATATCCATTGATCTCTTGTTTTAATTTTCTTCTCCTATGAATGTTTTAGAATTTAAAAATATTGTATTTTTTTATTAAAGTTTCTTTAAAGTGAGTGCTCAAAGTTTGATTTTTCTCTTTCCTTAAAGTTTTATTTGCTTTTCTCTTCCATCTCCCCCCCATTTAATAATTCAGCTCATTGTTAGGATCATTTTTCCATCTTCTTCTAAAATTTTCATGTAAAGTTATGCTCCTAGGCTTGGTTTGAATTTTGTAGGACTATTGCTTATCTACTCACTACTGGTGTTTTGTCAAACTTACAAGTATAGTAATAAAGAATCATTACTAGCCTTATCATACTTCAAACTAATTGGTCCCTACTCGGTAAACCTTTTCTTTTTTTTTTTTTTTTCATGGTTAGAGATTTTTTTTAAATTTATTATTATTATTATTATTTGCCCCAGGGGTACAGGTCTGTGAATCATCAGGCTTACACATTTCACAGCATTCACCAAAGCACAAACCCTCCCCAATGTCCATAACCCATCCACCCTATCCCTACCCTCCCACCCCCCAGTAACCCTCAGTTTGTTTTGTGAGATTAGGAGTCTCTTATGGTTTGTCTCTTTCCCCATCCCATCTTGTTTCATTATTTTTCCCTCCCTACCCCCCACAACCTCCCACCCTGCCCCTCAAGTTCCTCATATCAGAGAGATCATATGATAATTGTCTTTCTCTGATTGACTTATTTCGCTCAGCATAATACCCTCCAGTTCCATCCATGTCGTTGCGAATGGCAAGATTTCGTTTCTTTTGATAGCTGCATAATATTCCATTGTATATATATACCACATCTTCTTTATCCATTCATCTGTTGATGGACATCTAGGTTCTTTCTGTAGTTTGGCTATTGTCGACATTGCTACTATAAACATTCAGGTGCATGTGCCCCTAAGGATAACTACCTTTGTGTCTTTAGGATAAATACCCAGTAGTGCGATTGCTGGGTCGTAGGGTAGCTCCATTTTCAACTTTTTGAGGAATCTCCATACTGTTTTCCAGAGTGGCTGCACCAGTTTGCATTCCCACCAACAGTGTAGGAGGGTTCCCCTTTCTCCGCAACCTCGCCAACATCTGTCATTTCCTGACTTGTTGATTTTAGCCATTCTGACTGGTGTAAGGTGGTATCTCGCTGTGGTTTTAATTTGTATTTCTCTGATGCCGAGTGATGTTGAGCACTTTCTCATGTGTCTGTTGGCCATTTGGATGTCTTCTTTGGAGAAATGTCTGTTCATGTCTTCTGCCCATTTCTTGACTGGGTTATTTGTTTTATGGGTGTTGAGTTTGAGAAGCTCTTTATAGATTTTGGATACTAGCCCTTTATCTGATATGTCATTTGCAAATATCTTCTCCCATTCTGTCAGTTGTCTTTTGGTTTTGTTGACTGTTTCCTTTGCTGTGCAAAAGCTTTTAATCTTGATGAAGTCCCAATAGTTCATTTTTGCCCTTGCTTCCCTTGCCTTTGGTGATGTTCCTAGGAAGAAGTTGCTGCGGTTGAGGTCAAAAAGGTTGCTGCCTGTGGTCTCCTCAAGGATTTTGATAGATTCCTTTCTCACATTGAGGTCTTTTATCCATTTTGAGTCTATTTTTGTGTGTGGTGTCAGGAAATGATCCAGTTTCATTTTTCTGCATGTGGCTGACCAGTTTTCCCAACACCATTTGTTGAAGAGACTGTCTTTTTCCCACTGGACATTCTTTCCTGCTTTGTCGAAGATTAGTTGACCATAGAGTTGAGGGTCCATTTTTGGGTTCTCTATTCTGTTCCACTGGTCTATGTGTCTGTTTTTGTGCCAGTACCATACTGTCTTGATGATGACGGCTTTGTAATAGAGCTTGAAATCTGGAATTGTGATGCCGCCAACTTTGCTTTTTTTTTTCAACATTCCTTTGGCTATTCGGGGTCTTTTCTGGTTCCATATAAATTTTAGGATTATTTGTTCCATTTCTTTGAAGTAAATTGCTGGTATTTTGATGGGGATTGCATTAAATGTGTAGATTGCTCTAGGTAGCATAGACATTTTCACAATATTTATTCTACCCATCCATGAGCATGGAATGTTTTTCCACTTCTTTGTGTCTTCCTCAATTTCTTTCATGAGTACTTTATAGTTTTCTGAATACAGATTCTTTGCCTCTTTGGTTAGGTTTATTCCTAGGTATCTTATGGTTTTGGGTGCAATTGTAAATGGGATTGACTCTTTAATTTCTCTTTCTTCTGTTTTGTTGTTGGTATATAGAAATGCAACTGATTTCTGTGCATTGATTTTATATCCTGACACTTGACTGAATTCCTGTATGAGTGCTAGCAGTTTTGGAGTGGAGTCCTTTGGGTTTTCCACATAAAGTATCATATCATCTGCAAAGAGTGAGAGTTTGACCTCTTCCTTGCCGATTTGGATGCCTTTTATTTCTTTTTGTTGTCTGATTGCTGAGGCTAGGACTTCTAGTACTATGTTGAATAGCAGTGGTGATAGTGGACAGCCTTGCCATGTTCCTGACTTGAGGGGAAAAGCTCTCATTTTTTCTCCATTGAGAATGATATTCGCTGTGGGTTTTTCATAGGTGGTTATGATGATATTGAGGTATGTACCCTCTACGCCTACACTGTGAAGAGTTTTGATTAAGAAAGGGTGCTGTACTTTGTCAAATGCTTTTTCAGCATCTATTGAGAGGATCATATGGTTCTTGTTCTTTCTTTTATTAATGTCTTGTATCACATTGATTGATTTGCGAATGTTAAACCAACCTTGCATCCCAGGAATAAATCCCACTTGGTCGTGGTGAATAATCCTTTTTATGTGCTGCTGGATCCTATTGGCTAGTATTTTGTTGAGGATTTTTGCATCCGTATTCATCAAAGATATTGGTCTGTAATTCTCCTTCTTGATGGGGTCTTTGTCTGGTTTTGGGATCAAGGTAATGGTGGCCTCATAAAAGGAGTTTGGAAGTTTTCCTTCCATTTCTATATATATATATTTTTAAATAAATGAGTTTTATTTTATTTTATTTTTTTTAAAGTAGAATTCCCCTGGGAAGCCGTCTGGCCCTGGGCTCTTGTTCGTTGGGAGATTTTTGATGACTGCTTCAATCTCCTTACTGGTGATGGGTCTATTCAGGTCTTCAGTTTCTTCCTGGTTCAGTTTTGGTAGTTTATATTTCTCTAAGAATGCATCCATTTCTTCCAGATTGTCAAATTTGCTGGTGTAGAGTTGCTCATAATACGTTCTTATAATTGTTTGTATTTCTTTGGTGTTGGTTGTGATCTCTCCTCTTTCATTCGTGATTGTATTAATTTGAGTCCTTTCTCTTTTCTTTTGGATAAGTCTGGCCAGGGGTTTATCAATCTTATTAATTCTTTCAAAAAACCAGCTCCTAGTTTCGTTGATTTGTTCCACTCTTCTTTTGGTTTCTGNCTTTATGATTTCTCTTCTCCTGTTGGGTGTAGGCTTTCTTTGCTGTTCTTTCTCTAGCTTTTGTAAGTGTAGAGTTAGGTTATGTATTTGAGACCTTCTTGTTTTCTTGAGAAAGGCTTGTATTGCTATATACTTTCCTCTTAGGACTGCTTTTGCTGTGTCCCAAAGATTTTGAACAGTTGTGTTTTCATTTTCATTTGTTTCCATGAATTTTTTTAATTCTTCTTTAATTTCCTGGTTGACCCATTCATTCTTGAGTAGAATGTTCTTTAGCCTCCATGTATTTGAGTTCTTTCCAAATTTCCTCTTCTGGTTGAGTTCTAGTTTCAGAGCATTATGGTCTGAAAATATGCAGGGAATGATCCCAATCTTTTGGTACCTGTTGAGACCTGATTTGTGACCCAGAATATGGTCTATTCTGGAGAATGTTCCATGTGCACTGGAGAAGAATGTGTATTCTGTTGTTTTGGGATGGAATGTTCTGAATATATCTGTGGTATCCAAGTGGTCCAGGGTGTCATTTAAAGCCTTTATTTCCTTGTTGATCTTTTGCTTTGATGATCTGTCCATTTCAGTAAGGNCAGTAAGGGGGGTGTTAAAGTCCTCTACCAATATTGTATTATTGTCAATGTGTTTCTTTGATTTTGTTATTAATTGGTTTATATAATTGGCAGCTCCTATGTTAGGGGCATTGATATTTATGACTGTTAGATCTTCGTGTTGGACAGATCCTTTTAGTATGATATAGTATCCTTCCTCATCTTTTATGATATTCTTTGGCTTAAAATCTAATTTATGTGATATAAGGATTGCCACTCCAGCTTTCTTTTGCTGTCCATTGGCATGGTAAATTGTTTTCCATCCCCTCACTTTAAATCTGGAGGTGTCTTTGCGTGTAAGATGAGTTTCTTGTAGACAGCATATCGATGGGTCTTGTTTTTTTATCCATTCTGATACCCTGTGTCTTTTAGTTGGGGCATTTAGTCCATTTACATTCAGAGTAACTATTGAGAGATATACATTTAGAGCCATTGTATTGCCTGTAAGGTGACTGTTACTGTATATTGTGTTTCTTCCTTTCTGGTCTATGTTTCTTTTAGGTTCTCTTTGCTTAGAGGACCCCTTTCAATATTTCCTGTAGGGCTGGCTTGGTGTTTGCAAATTCCTTGAGTTTTTGTTTGTCCTGGAAGATTTTTATCTCTCCTTCTATTTTCAGTGACAGCCTAGCTGGATATAGTATTCTTGGCTGCATATTTTTCTCATTTAGTGCTCCGAATATATCATGCCAGCTCTTTCTGGCCTGCCAGGTTTCTGTGGATAGGTCTGCTGTCAGTCTAATATTTCTACCATTGTATGTTATATACCTCTTGTCCCGAGCTGCTGTCAGGA
This sequence comes from Ailurus styani, assembly GCA_002007465.1. Taxonomy (NCBI): domain Eukaryota; kingdom Metazoa; phylum Chordata; class Mammalia; order Carnivora; family Ailuridae; genus Ailurus; species Ailurus styani. The sequence continues at coordinate 1,364,031 of LNAC01000387.1, read as the reverse complement.
TTTTCTCTTTGTCAGTAAGACTTGTAAGTTTTACTATTAGATGACGGGGTGTGGACCTATTTTTATTGATTTTGAGCGGGGTTCTCTATGCCTCCTGGATTTTGATGCTTGTTCCCTTTGCCAAATTAGGGAAATTCTTTATTCAAATTTGCTCCAAAATACCTTCTGCCCCCCCCTTCCTCTTCTGGGATTCCAATTATTCTAATATTGTTTCATCTTATGGTATCACTTTTCTCTCGAATTCTCCCCTCGTGGTCCAGTAGTTGTTTGTCTGTCTTTTCATCCTCTTCTTTTTTCTCTGACATTTTGTCTTCTAAACCACTAATTCTGTCTTCTGCTTCATTTATCCTAGCAGTAAGAGCCTCCATTTTCAATTGCATCTCATTAATAGCTTTTTTGTTTTCAGCTTTGTTAGATTTTAGTTCTTTTATATATCCAGAAAGGATTTTTATTTCTTTAGAGACAGCTTCTCTATTATCTTCCATGTTTTTTTGAGCCCAGCCAGCACCTTAAGAACCATCATTCTGAACTTTCGTTTTGTCATATTACTAATGTCCACATTGATTAGGTCCCTAGCCTTCAGTACTGTCTCTTGTTCTTTTTTTTGTGTTGATTTTTTCCACCTTGTCATTTTATGCAGATTAGAATAGATGGATGAGAGAACAAAATACTGAAGGGTAGCAAGGACCCCAGAGAAATATACACTAACTACTCAGAAGAGACCTGGAACTGGGGAAAAAGAAAGAGGAAAAAAACCAAAAAAACAAAAAACAAAGTCATACAAAAACAAAACAAAACAAAAATAAATAAAACAAAATCCTATATCTATGTCTATATTATCTATTTCTGTTTCTATATCTATGTCTGTCTATGATTCTATCTCTCTATATCTATTAGACTGGTGAATTGAACAGACCCTATATGTTTACAAAAAATAATGTTAAATACAATGAAGAGATAAAATATGATTATAACATTGAAAATTGAAAAAGGATTAAAAAGTGTTGATAAGATATAATAGTTAAAAACGTTAAAATAGGAAATAGGAAAAAACTTAAAAGAAGAAAGTAAGAAGAAAAAAAATTCAAAGAATTTAACTTTAAATGACTAAAGAATCATGGGGAAAAAGTCATTCAAGTGTTGTCAAGTCATTCTCTGTGTTGCTTTCCCCTTGCTCTGGAGTTCCACAATTCTCAGCAATCTTGAACTTGACTTTGGGTGGATGTTTTTTTCCGTCTTCTGGGGGAGGGGCTTGTTGCTGTGATTCTCAAGTGTCTCTGCCCGAGGCGGATTCGCACCGTCCTCGCCAGGGTCCAGGCTAAGTAATCAGCTCGGGTTCGCTCTCGGGAGCTTTTGTTTCCTGAACGCTTTCTGTAGAGTTTTAGAGGACAGGACTGAAAATGGCGGCTCCCAGTCTCCGACCCGGAGGAGCCGAGAGCTCAGGGCCTCAGTCCTCAGTCCAGCTCAGAGGAAAGCAGTCCCTCCTGTCTCCTGGTCTCCGGCCACTCTCTGAGCTCACCCGGCCTGTGACCGAGTGTCTCTGTCTCTGGCGCGGCCCGCTTAGAATCTCCGAACCCGGCAGATTCCTGCACCTGCTCCCACGCCGCTCCTCCTGGAGGAGGAAGGAGGCGGTCTCTCCGGGTCTGCTGCCTGTGGGGTCCCTGCTCACAGAGCAGTGGCCTGGCTGTACTTTCGATCCCAGCCCACGGTAACACTCAGCTGAGGGACACCTTCTCAGCTCAGCTCCGTCTCTCCCGTGGGCTTCTCTCTGATACCTGGGAGCTCTGTCGCGCTCAGATACCCCCGGTCTTTTTGTGTCCCCGCAGGTCCTGAGACCATACTGTCCCCGCAAGGGCTTCACCCCCCGCTTGGCCTCTGGGGCAATGTCCCTCAGTGGAGCCGACTTCTAACAGTTCCGAGTCTGTGCTCCGCTGCTCGCTCCCTTGCCGGGAGCCGGCCCCTCCCCTCGGGGTCTATCTTCCCATCGCCTCAGATTCACTTCTCCTCACGTCCTACCTTCCAGAAAGTGGTCGGTTTTCTGTTCCTAGAATTGCTGCTCTTCTTCTCTTCAATCTCCTGTAGAATTTGTAGGTGTTCAGAATAGTTTGATAGCTATCTGGGTAAATTTCTGGGACCTGATGATAATCGGTCTCCTACTCGTCCGCCATCTTGCTGCAGTCCTAGGTAAACATTTTCTTAATCACTCTTCCACAAATTTGCTATCCTCTGTGTTTTTTCATGCACTTACTGACATCTAACTTGTTACATATTTTAGTTTTTTATGTTATTCTATGTCCCCGTGGTCTCCTTCTTTAGAATTTAAGTTCTGTAAGGGCAGGGCTTTTTCAGTTTTGTTAACTGTTCTTTCCACAGTGCCAGGGAGAGTCCCTGGCAAATAGTAAGTACTCCCCTTGCATATATTCTGTATCACTAAATGAAAAGTACTGAATCTGTCTTTGAGTAAAGGAAATGGATGCAAACATTTTAGAGAAAGGAGATGAAGCCAACTGGTGTTATGTAGACAGAATTGACCCAAAGGAATATTTTGTTTGGCTCAATGAGAAGTTTTCTAATTATGAATTTTATTTCCTTTCGGTATTTTGGGCAGTTCTTACTACTGTTTATTGTCTCCTACCCCAAAGGCATACGTTGTTTTGTTAACTATTTGAATATTGTGATCATATGAGTTTGTGATCCCTTGTGTAGAAGTGTGAAATGCATAGCGTGCTTATGACAAATTTATTGAGCTGCCTTTGTTATGTAAACCGTATTTGAAATAAAATTGGTAAGACAATTTAGATCTTTTTAGACCTTAATTATCCTATAGTGATACTTGGACTTCAGTTCCTGGATAGTGGAGAGAGAGGTGTGATGTGACCTGTGCTCTAGGGTTGTGTGGTAGGTGGTTCTTTATCCTAGGCAGTATCAAAAAGGATCACTAGATGAGGAAGACAAGTTTTGTTTAATAAGATATATTTTTGACAGATTAGAATTATTGTCTTTTAAAGAACAGCATTTCCTCTGTAGTATTTTCATCTGAAATTATACTTGAATGTGGTATTTTCCAGTCAAAATATAATGCAAACCTCATATGTTTTTAAAAATTTCTAGTAAAACATAACCAGTGAAATTAATTTTAATAGTGTATATTACTTAACCTTATATATCCTAAATATTATCACTTCAACATATACTCGATTAAAAAATTATAAAAGACATTTTTCATTATTTTTTATTCTAAATCTTCAATGTGTACACACTTATAACACTTATCACCTAGGACTAGCCACATTTCAAGGCTCAGTAGCTGTATATAGCTAGCGGCTAATATATTGGACAATGCAGCTTTAAGGTTTGGTTTGAATTTTGGAAGGTCTGTCATTTATCTAAATAGCATTGGCAGTAGGTTGCTTAATGGCAGTTGAAAATCTTGATTGGAGTGTTTAGCATTGAGATATTGTTATATGAAGCTGTGGAAACATAAAGTATCATCGAGAGAGAATGATTTTATGGGAAAGAGAAACCGAATAATTAAGTTTCAGCAGTTCCCATCTTTTAAGCAAAGGGCACTGGGGAGTAATCTGAGGGTCATGAAAGCCAAAGGGGACAGTATTTCTAGGAAAGTAAGATTTGCTTTTAATATAGCATGGCTAGGTTGAAAGGTTGATGCTGAGTAAAATGCATTGCATTTGTCTGTGTGCAACTCATTTGTGACTTTATGAAGAAAGGATTCAGTGAAATAGTGGAGACTATTTACCTGTTCATTTGGATCTTGTGAAAGCACTTCTCTTTCCCAATATCTTGTGTGTGTGTTATCATGATAATAAATTTTATTCCAGTTCAGTCTCCTTTGAGATCTCTTCTGTAGTCAATTTATACAAAAATGGGTTGAAACCATTTTTACTCATAACTTATTTTATTTCTTTAGTTTGCGTTGAGAGTGGCATTGTTTAACCTGAGTTATTTATCTGCAGTTATTCTGGAAAGGGCTTCAGGTAAGAAATTGGCATTCAGAAAATTATCTTAAAAGTGTATGTTTCTGAATATAATTAAATTTTGAATAACAAAGGAAATATATAGTTTTATATTATCTTTAAATTATTAGGTAAAGCATATGAAAAATTCATATGTATTTATTGTAAGTCAGCAATCTTAAATTTTGATATTCTGGGTATTTTTAGCTTGAAAATCTTTTCTTTTTCTTTAGTCATCAAGAGTTCATATAACTAGAGCTGTCCTGGAGCAATTTTTATCCTTTGCAAAATACCTTGATGGTTTATCTCATGGAGCACCTTTGCTAAAGCAGCTTTGTGATCACATTTTATTCAACCCAGCCATCTGGATACATACACCTGCAAAGGTATAAATTTCATTCTCATTCATTTTATTTTAGTGTAATGTTAATAATATGATCTAAACTATGCAGTAGAAAGCATTTGGATTTTTTCAGTCTATTTTATAGTCAACCTGAAACAGTTGTATTACCAGAATCAGCAATCAAAATATTAAATATGTAAATATTAAAATAATTGAAACTGTAGTTTAAGCTTGTTATAACTGCATTCAGATATTAGTAGGTATGATTCATATCTTTCCAAGAAAGAATTTGGTATACTGATTATTAAGACTAAGAAAAGAGAATATAATAGGTAACTAATTATATAATGATAATTACAGTCATCATGAGAGGAAAATTGCTTATACTGTGAATATAGAGTTTATATCATGACTGTAAATTTCTTTGTTTTAAAATAAGTATATACATTGTTTTTTACATATCAACATTAAATTTTTATTATTTTGCATACCTAAACTTAGCCCTGTTATATTCTACTGGAAATCAGTAATGAGGGACATTCTTCATGAGAGTGACTGCCTTCTACCGTTTTCAAATTCCACAAACTTCGCTTAATTTATATAGGGTCTGACTTTTATTATTGTTTAGCATGTTAGTTGTGGTGCTAAACTCAAACTTTAAGTTTGTTCACTTTTTAAATAAGATGTTTGACTTATCTCTCTACTTACATGGTTAGATTCTGATACTTTGACAGTGGGTTAAGAAAATTTGGAATTACGTAAACTTTTAGGATATGTGACTGTGTATATTCTTTCCAAATATGATATAGCCAACTCATGTTAGTTCTGTACCTCTGAGCTGCTGAAATGTACTTTGATAAAGGGCTTTAGTCCAGTTAACTTTTTAAATAACTTGATCTTCCTATCAGTTACTTTTGATCGATTAACTCATTTAAAATTATCTCATTGTTAATAGCTATAGATTACCTTTATTAAAATAAGTTTTATTAGAATATGTTGGCTGCAGATTATTTTCTTTTAAAAATATAAATAATATTTAATAAAGTTATTTTTAACCTCATAATAAATGGTTCTTTCTTGGCCTTTACTAATTTGCATTTAAATTAGAATGTTTATTTATAATATAAACTCTTGAGCATTTTAAATTTATTTTAATGCTCTGTTAATATTCTGTATTAGGTTCAGCTTTCCCTATACACTTACTTGTCTGCTGAATTTATTGGAACTGCTACCATTTACACCACCATACGCAGAGTGGGAACAGTATTACAGCTAATGCACACACTGAAATATTACTACTGGGTCATTAATCCTGCTGACAGTAGTGGCATTACACCTAAAGGATTAGGTAAGTACAGCACTACCATGCATTCATTGTACTATTACTGTTCTATATCCTGAGTACTGTTTTAGGCACCAGAAGTGCACAGTTATGAAAATATCACTCAACTATTGTCTTTTTTATATGTAGCCTTGTATATTGAGAATCTTTTGTGGTAGAGAAGTTTATAGTTCTGAAATACTAAGTCATTTTTAGAATAAAGGCAGGTAATAAATAATATTCTGCCTTTTAGCCTATATGCTTGTTGTGGCTCAGGAAAATATATTTGTAATATTAAAATCAGATGAAGTGGATCATGGCCAGATGTTTTAATACAGTTGTTTCAACCCTTTGAGATATTTACATTTCTTTATATTTTTTCCCCAAACTTCACCCTTTATTCTTAGTAGAAACTTATTTAATACTTCCTTGTATTATTTAAAAAATATTGCCAGGGCACCTGGGTGGCTCAGTCGGTTGAGCGTCGGACTCTTGGTTTCAGCTCAGGCTGTGGTGTTGGGGTCTTGAGATTGGGTCCCACCTCCAGCTCCATGCTCAGTCTAGAGTCTGCCTGGGAGTCTGTGCTTCTCCTTGTGCCTCTCTCCCAGCTCATGTGCATGCGCATGGGTGTGTGCACTTTCTCTCTCTTTCTCTAAAATAAAATAAGTAAAATCTTAAAAAAATAAAAATAAAAATAAAAAATATTACCACTCTCCTAATTATATAAAAATGCATACTCATCATAGAAAATAAAATGATGTAGAAGAAAAATATTCGTAATTCAACCCAGGAATAGGAACTGTTACAAGCTTGGTGTGTGTTCTTCCGCTATTTTTCATTGCATTAAATGTGTGAAATATTTAAACTTTCTTACAAAATTGAGATTTTCTTGATCTTTTTTTCTGTCTTCTTTTTGATTCTACATAGTAATCTAAGAAAATGTACCATTTACATGTTCCTAAAATTTTGATCATATAAATAATACAGTGATCTGTTCCTTTGTATATAATCATTTACTTCCATCTTTGATTTAAAATTACTGAGAGAATAACTACGTAGTATATGAGAGTGCTTTTCTTAGCATACCAACAATAGCTTGAAAATTATTGTTTTATAAAAATCTTTTTAATAAGAGAAAATAACATTTCACTACTTTAATTTTCATTTATTAGCTTGTGTTGTGTCTTTTACTGATAGGACTTTAAAAATTGTGTGATTTGCAATCTGGTGTATTATTCTGTCATTCATGACTTTTTCTATTGCTTTTAATCTTGATAATGCCTAAAATTTACTGAATGTTCACCATGAGTTTGAATCTACATGGAACATCCTATTAATTTTGTTTAATCATTTATATATAATGTAATTATATATGCATAGGCACGTTTATACATACACATTGGACTATGTAACTACATTGTCAGTATCACATTATTTTTGTCAGTTAGGAAACTGAAAGTTAGTACAAAGTAACAGAACTAAAATTTGAGTCGTTTATGTGACTCAGAGCCCTTCTAAAGCACTGCACTGAGTTTCTTTACGCCAAACAGATCATATATTCATATGTATTCATTTCTGCTTCAGAAAACAAATTTCTAATTTATAGAAAGTTGCAAATATTATACAGAGAATTACCATAACCCCACCTTGTTTCCCAGTATTTTATATTTTACCACATAGACTTTCTCATTCTCTATTTTTATGTAAATGTAGTCATATATACATGCACATATTTTTTCTGAGTCAATTGAGAATAAATTGTAGATCTGATACTGTATTACCTTAAATATTTTACTGTTTATTTCCTAAAAGGCATAGTCTTAGATAACCAAGGGCAACCATTAAAATCATGTAATTAACATTAATGCAATGCAATCACCTAATCAAAGGTTGCATTTAAATTTCACCAGTTATACCAATAATATCCTTACTCTTTTTTTTTCTCTGAATCCCAGTTGAGGATTGTATATTGCATTAGTTGCCTTGTTACTTTAATATTCTTCAATATAGAATAGTTTGGGTTTTTTTAGTATCTCTTTGTCTTCTATGACTTTGATATTTTTGAAGAACACAGACAAATTACTTTTTTAGAATGTCCCTTAATTTGGATTTGTTTGATATTTGCTCGTGATGATCCAGGTTTTTCATTTTGGTTGAAATCACTTAGAAGTCATATCAATTCTGCCACATTGTATCATGTCAAGAGGCACATGATGCCAAGCTGTTTTATTACTGGAGATATTGACTTTGCTCGTTTGATTCGTGTGGTGTCTGCCAAGGTTCTTCATTATAAAATTACTACTTTCTCTTTTGGAATAATAAGTGTTTGGTGGAGGAATACATTGAGACTATATAAATATCTGTTCTTCAACAAACCTTTGCCTGCTGGTTTTAGTTCATTAGTGACTCTTGTCATAATTGATCTTTATTGTGATTGCAGCTAAATGACAGTATTTTCTAAGACATTTATTTGTTTGAATTCTGTAAGAAGGAATTTTTTTTTCTCTTCCATTTATTTGTTCATTTTATGTCAGCATAAATTTAGTGGATTTTTGTTTTATTCTGTGTATTATATCAATAGTTGGCACATGTTCTTAGTAGAGGGCCACACAGAAATATTTTAGGCTTGGGGAGCCATAAGGGCTCTGTTACAAGTAGTTAACTCTGCCAATGTATAGCAAAAACAGACATAGTATGTAAATGAATAGATATGGTTTATTTCAATGAAACTTGAAAAATGTTAAGGCTTAATGGATTTAGCCCAGTGACTATCCCCTGGGTTGTATCATTATTTATTGGATTTAAGGTTGTCCCAGATTTAGCTTGTAGGAGACCTTCACATGAGATCTTGGCTCTTTATGACAGATGTTTACAATTATTTAGTACTAGCTCTCTGCTGCAAGATATTTTTGGTTCACTTTATACTTACCCAGTTCTGGAATCAACCATTTCTCCAAAGAGCCCTGGTTTGTTTAGGTGAATATGGTTTTTGGAAACCAAGATTTAGGTGTTCGGTGTGCTTGTTGTACTTATTGCTCTTTGAGTGGCATTGCTTCTAGGCAATCTGCGTGGATCTAGGAAATACAGGTTTATACATAGATCCCTTCCTTCCCAATTTAAAACCATGTGGTTCAATGAAGCCTTAAGCTTATTATATTTATAGCTTTCTTCCTTCAATAGTGAAAAATCTGGCTTATGTGATCTTTAATGTATTTATATATTTGCTTATTCTACTTTATAAAGCAATGTTTTGACATGTGCACCATCACTTTCTCAGCTTTGACATTGCCAGTCAGCCCTGACCATCCTCTCACCTCTAACTCTGGCTTGGGCCTTGTCACGTCCTTTTAGCCCTGATTGTTTCTTTGCTGCTGACCACACTACTGGTCCATGTTGTCTCCTTACCCTGATCCTGAAGTTCTTGCCAGACTTAGTTGCCTCTTTGGCCCTGCCAGGGTCTGGTGTTTCCTTGGCCTCTGCTGCTTCCTCCCCTCCCTGGACCCTCAGGCCTGGCTGGCTCTGGCTACTTCAAGGAGAAGGGAGGGAAGAAACCAAAGACATTTATTTTAAAGAAAAGTAACAAGAAACTGGAAGAGAATTTCTTTTTCTTTATGGGTTATTTTCTAATGCATCTTTTTATTTATTATTTTAATGTATTTTTTTTAAAGATTTTATTTATTTATTTGACACAGAGAGAGAGATCAGATCACAAGTAGGCAGAGAGACAGGCAGAGAGAGAGGAGGAAGCAGGCTCCCTGCCAAGCAGGGAGCCCAATGCGGGCCTCCATCCCAGGACCCTGAGATCATGACCTGAGCCGAAGGCAGAGGCTTTAACACACTGAGCCACCCAGGTGCCCTAATGTATCTTTTTAATTTAACTTTTTAACCCATGTGAAATTAACTTTGATATTTAGTGAAATGTGAGGTTCTTACTTGAAACATGGTTTTCTCAATAATAACTTTTTCAATGCCATTTTGAACTGAAATGCTTTCTTATAGGAACACTAAAGATAATTTGTACTACACTAGCTTTTCATAGTACTAATTCCTGTGCAGGCACTGACTTGAGAAGTAGGGTCTTTTTGCTTTAGCTCTTACTTAACACTTAAAATTGTTATTTTACCAGATTTATTGTAAAAAAAACCTTATTTTATTAACAGGGTACCATAGTAATACCTGATCTGAGTTAGCAAGTAGAATAATACAACAGTTTTTAAATAAAAACTTACGAATCTCCTAAGGACCTAGTATTACCAGTCTTATATATTTTTCTACCTCTTTTTCTCTGCTCATACAAACACAGACTTACACATGCCTACATGTAGGTGCTTCAAATTATAGGTGTTTCAAAGATTTATTTTGTATACATCTTAAATGCATATATGTAAATATGTAATAAGCCTCATATAGGTCTCACCAAGCTTAAGAAATAGAATATTACCATAAACCTATATTTACCTGTCTTTGGTCACATCTTTATCCCATTCCCAGTCATAAAGATAACCCTATGCTCAATTTTGTGTTTTATGTTTTGTTTTATGTTTATTATGCCTTTTCCTTACTTGAATACTTACTATTTTTTAGTATGCTTTACTACTTTGCTATTTATATATGTATTCCTAAGCAGTTGATTGTTTAGCTTCTGTATTTTACATAAATGGTGTCATTTGTGATTTGTTATGTCACTCAATTTTATATTTGTAAAATATCTGTTCTATTTTATAAAATATGGATTCATATTAAATAAGACTCATGCATACGTTTGTATTTTTCTGCAACATCCTCTTTACATTGTACCATTTCTGACAATAGTAATTATAACTAACATTTACTGAATGCTTATAATTAAAATGGGCCAGGCACTATTCTAATTTGTTTACATATATTGCTCTATTTAATCCTTAAAAAATACCCTGTGACATTAGTATTATTATTATTCTCATCCTTACAATAAAAAAAAAAAAAGCTCACTAAGATAATATAAAACTTGTCCAATTTCATTAAATGAAAGTAAGGAAATTATTACTAAGATAATGGCTGTCTCTAACAGGATGGAATGAAGCATGTGATCAAGATGTGGCGCAGAGCTAAGGACTGGTGTAGGGTGAGGACTTTAGTATGCTGGAGCAAGCTGGTGCATAGCCAATTATTAAATATTTAGGGATTTTACAACTGGATTTTTTAAACCATTGGTAGCTTGACTACGACCCAGCAGTTGCACTACTGGGTATTTACCCTAAAGATACAAAGGTAGTGTTCCTCAGGGGCACGCGCACCCGAATGTTTATAGCACCAATGTCCACAATAGCCAAACTACGGAAAGAACCTAGATGTACATCAACAGATGAATGGATAAAGAAGATGTGGTATGTATATCCAATGGAATACTGTGCAGCTATCAAAAGAGATGAAATCTTGCCATTTGCAACGACGTGGATGGAACTGGAGGGTATTATGCTGAGTGAAATAAGTCAATCAGAGAAAGACAATTATCACACGATCTCTCTGATATGAGGAACTTGAGAGGCAGGGTGGGGGGTCATGGGGGTTAGGGAGGGAAAAATAATGAAACAAGATGGGATGGGGAAGGAGATAAACCATAAGAGACTCCTAATCTCACAAAACAAACCGAGGGTTACTGGGGTTGGGAGGGTAGGGATAGGGTGGATGGGTTATGGACATTGGGGAGGGTCTGTGGTGTGGTGAATACTGTAAAAGGGGTAAGCCTGATGATTCACAGACCTGTACCCCTGGGGCAACTAATTAAAAAAACAAAAAACCATTGGTATCTTGAGCTTAAATTCATAGTGGGAATATTTATACAACAGAAATCAGAAATCTGCAGTTGTTTAATCTGATTCAAGTCAGGACCTCACCCCTCCACTCATGTAGTTCCTTTACCTGCACACCAATGGCTAATGGATTTCTTTGCTAGGTTACTCTCAGTGTTCAGTATCTTGACCTAAAAAGTGGTTATACAAGTGTTCATTTTATACCAATTCATTAGGTTATACATTTACATCTTCTGTATGTGTGCTATATTTCACAATGAAAAACAGATTTGTTTTTTTGAGATGGAGAGCATGAGCAGATGGGGAGGGGCAGAGAGAGAGGGAGAGAGAATCTTAAGCAGACTCTATGTTCAGTGCTGAGCTGGATGTGGGGCTCGATCTCATGACCCTGAGATAATGACCTAAGCCAAAATCAAGAATCAGACACTTAACCAGCTGAACCACCCAGGCGCCCCCACAATGAAAATTATTTTTAAAAAATTAATACCAAGTGTTGGTAAGGAAGGAAAGGATACTCTGTACACTATTGGCAGCAGTGGAGCAAAAAATGTAGAGGGCAGTCTGGGAAATGAGAAAGAGATTTCTTTCTCAAGAGTAAATGGAATGGATTATTTGAATAATGACTTCCATGTATATATTTGTTGAGTGAATAAAAGATGTTATAAATTATACATATAGGAATTTTTATTTTAAAACTTAAAAAGAAGCTGTAGAAATCCTCATTGCTTTAAGAAAGACTTGATATTTAAGGGCTTTCATGGTTCTGGCTAAATAGTTAAAGGTATAATCTAATTATTGTATACTCTAAATTATATATATCATTGAATAATCTCATTTATTGGTAAGTAAATATTTTCAATTAATTACTTTGAAATTTAGGTGTTATGATGAAATTTATACATATACTTTAACTGTATTCATTTTTATTTATTGACTCATGAGCATTTTTTGAGTGTCCATTATAATATGTATTTGATATATACAGGTTCCATGGGGGAAAAAAAGTTGCCAAACAAATAATTACAATAGAGTGTTACTTTTCTGTGCTTTGTTATATAATGTATGGTGTGTAAATGGAGAGAGTCTTTAAGTGAAGAAAGGTTTAATTGAAGATGAGAGAAATGTTGAGAAAACTTGGATTTGGGGGAAAAGGGAACCTATTAAGTTAGTAAAAATTAGGAAAAGTTATTTAAAAACACTTGATGATTATACACTTATGAATGGATGTTAATATAATTGTTTAAAATGTAATTTTCCCCCAAATCTGACATTTGGTGAATAATTTGAAATTGCCAAAATTTGAAAATTAATGTTTGGATCCTCTGATATAATTGGAATGATATAGCATTAATACTAACAAGTATTATAATCCTAATAAATACAACTTGTAAAGAATTCCATAGTATTCCAATATAATTGCATTAAGCTTATATAATATCATGAGGGGTTCCTCCCCCCCCCCTTTTTTTATGTTTTCTGTTTTATTCTAGATGGTCCCCGGCCATCACAAAAAGAGATTATATCTCTACGGGCATTTATGCTGCTTTTCCTGAAACAGCTCATACTAAAGGTAAAATAATTTTACATAATTTAAATTGCAATATATTAGATGAAGAGGAATTTTTGGCATTGTTTAAAAACAATATTGTAAAATTAGCAGTAACTATTTTTAATTTGTGAATAGCTTTCAGAATCCTAAAGTGAATCTTAGTGCTAACTTTTGTTAAACTTCACTTTTTGCTAATCCTCTTTGAGATCATCCTTTTTTAAGGGACATAAAAAATGGACAAGGAAAATATGCATAAGAAATGAGCATATAGTTTTTATTCCAGAAAATACTCTATGTGCCAGTATGAGAAGACTTACATTATGTATTTTATCACAGTATGATTTTTAAAAGATAAGGATAAAGAAAAATGGAAAATAAAAGTAAAATGTACATCAATTGGTCCTATAAAGTTTTGCATTATTTTAAGAAAAGAATAAATGGTTAGAAAATAGTAATATGAATACAGTTAGATGAGCAAAATATACTAACTTTTGATAGTGATGGTCAGTAAATATTAGCAACTTTAAAAGACTGGATGGTTACAGTTTTCCAAATACTTATTTAAGTGGAAATAAGACAGTCTGTGAATCATGAAATATTAAAAGATTTTAATGAAAACTTCACTACTTTTAAGTTGTTCTTATTTTCCTTTAAAATGATCATTTTATGCCTGTCTTTAAAGTTTTAATTTTAGATTTAAATAATACATATTTTTTAAAAATTAGGATCGAGGGGTCAAGGAAGATGAACTTCAGAGTATATTAAATTACCTACTTACCATGCATGAGGTAGGACATGGTCTGGGTCTTCTGTTTTAATTATTTTATGTAAAGCACTTGAATAAAATATTAACTAAAGAAATATTGGTGATCCTTATTATGCAGGATGAAAATATTCATGATGTGTTACAGTTACTAGTGGCTTTAATGTCAGAACACCCAGCCTCAATGATACCAGCATTTGATCAAAGAAATGGAATAAGGTATGATTATAATATTAGTATTACTAGTAAACTTTAATTGAGTACAGTTGTGCTTTCTAGAATAACTCCTACTCTAGGAACTTTTGAATAAATACAGCAAAATCTTAACACACAAGAAGGGAATAAATGGAGAAAGCTAGTATTAATCTTCTAATACTCAAACTGATGAAGTATTTAAAGAATGGGTCTTGGTCTCAAGAAGAGTAATTAATTATTGATGCTAAAGATATTTCAAGTAGTGTAAAGAACAAATTTTTTTTTTTTTGCAGGAAGACAAGAGAGCATGGTATATTTCAGCAAAAGAAAGCATGGGAAAATTGTATGAATTTAGGCTCAAGAACTAGATAGCAGCCAGATTTGGAAGATACTGGCCACATAATAGAAGTTTAGATTTTATTCTGTTGGTTACGAAATAAAGTATTTTGAATGGGGCACTGACTTGCTCAGATTTCCATTTTGTTAGATTTATAGTCAGCAGTATGGAAAATGAACTGAAGAAGGATAAAATTGATGTAGCAAAATATGTAGAGAGATTATTTTATTCATCAGTATTAGGGATAATGAGTTAGGACAGTGGCAATGTAATTGGAACAAGAGGACAAAACCAAAAGAGATTGAAGACTAAGTTTAGATAGAATGATTGTAAGTCATTATGTGGGTAAGTGAAAAATAGTTTCTTGGTTAGTATTCTTATGAACTTCAACCTATAACCTAGCCCCTTAGGGATTCTCCTTCTTAATTTTTCTTAAGTCTGAATTATTGGAACAAAGAGGAAATCTAAGTTAGCCATGTGCAACTCTGAATTTATACAGCTTGTAAAAGAATTTGGAAATAACATACCTGCCAATGGCTGCTTTTACTTGGCCATTTATATCAACAAATGACAGTTTTCTAGATTTTAAGGACTCCTTTCCAAATCAGAGAAGCAATCACATTATTTCTTTTGGATGTCCTGTTTGAGTTATCACTGTGACCTTTGAGTTTATAAGCCATGGAGTTACTACTTTATTTGAAGAAGAAGATTACACATCGAATTATTAAGAACTATAAATATTTTCTTACTATGAGGTTGAACTATATGAAATTGCTGATACTTAACTGTTTACTAGATAATGGCAGTTTCATATGGTTCAACCTAATCATACAATGCAGTTATTCTTCTTAAATTATATCTAGATTGAACAATTAGTATCCTTGACCTTAGATCCTTGTATCTCTTTTATTTATTATATCGACTGATAAGTGAATCAGTTAAAAATGTCCTCATCATCCTTGTGAATGATACCAACGTTAGATTGGTTACTATGAAATTCATACAAAAGTCTCCATTACTTCGACACAGTGAAAATATGATCTTACAGAGGAGAATGATATTTGGTTAGATCTTCGGGGGACTGAAATAGTAATTTATATATATATAATATGAGTAGAATGATTAGACACAGTAAATACCAAGGCCTAGTTGCTCATTATTGACACCTGCTAAACATCTTATGTTGTTACCACTGTGTTCAAAACAGTGGCAAAGATGGAATATTTTCTACTTCAGTTTTTCCATTTCAAAAAAATGTGAAAAATGTAGGCTTTGACTAAAGATATGGAAAAATAGGAAATAAAAAATAGGAAAAAATGTTCTATTAAATAGAACACTTAAAGGTCTGTGTCTTAGAAAGATAGGTACTCAAGGATAACAGTTATATGTAAAATGTTTTCTGGGGAAAATTCTGATTATTTATATACACTAATAACTGAACACAAAGAATGAACTTGATTCTGGTGATATTTTAAGTGGCTTTAAGAAAGACCGTGTGATAATACAACATTGAACTAAGCAGCTAAAAATATGATATTTTTATATCTGAAAATCTCTGAAGAAAAGAATACATAAGTACTTGTCTCAAGTAATTTAGATAATTTGCTGGCTTAATATAATCAGCTCAAACAGATGAATTAGGATTCACCTATCTTACTATATTTCGGGTAAACATTCATTAACTGATTTGTCAGTAAATTTCCTATTCATACTGTATTGCAATCCTGTGTTCGTATCTTGTTTTGTTAAGAACACTTTACTAATTGTAAAGAAAATCCTATGTAATGTAGATGAGTGAGGACCCTAGATGTATTCATGTTTCAGTTGTTAGTCATAATTTCTGTTAGTCCTGGGTGGATTTTATACCTTTCTTATCCCTACAATTTAAAGTTATTTCTAGAAGATAGGAATTCTGTGGGAGTTTCTAATTCCATATCTGAGTATAGTCACATTTTTAGACTGTGAGCTTTTACTTTGGTTCACTAGATTATTTTACTGTTGAATGTTCTTTCTCATGATTTCCTGAGTAGTTCTTTCTCTTATATGTATAACTTTCCTGTTCTCATCCTTTTATTTTGATTACTGATCTTTGTTCATAAAAGTTCTGAAAATAGATTTCAATGTAAATATATATTTAGGAACTTAAGGCTTTTGAAAAAAAATCATCTTCTAAAAGAAATAGTGTTTACCTCAGTCTGTTCTTCAGTAGAGTAACACACAAATAAGAAAAAATATCAACAATATATTATTTTCTTTTATAATAGTATAAGCCACTGTACTAGCTTTAAGTAATTTGTTCTCTTTTGTTAGTGTCACTGAAACGATGTAAGGATTATACTGTATCTTCTAATACCAACTTCTTGTTTAACCTAGATGACTTCATCTTAAAAACATAAAATGACACTTTATTTTTTAAAAAGAATTTAATACAATAAAGCACATCCTAATTTTATAGTTACCACTACCACGTTCAAAGAACTGTCTTAAATTCTAGGATTAGTTGCAAAGGAATATAGTTATTGTCTCCTACTACCTTATAGAAAAATGTTTAGTTTCATGTCTTGAAAAAGATAATAATGTTTAAATATTTATGAAAATTATAATGGATACAGCCCTGTTCTTATATCATATTCAAAATGACTGTATATGTTAGGTTAGGTTATATGTTAGTAGAGACTTCTTTGCTCCAAGTACCAGAAAACATCTCAAGCAAATTTAAATGAAAACAGAATAATGTGTTTGTTATAGAAATCTCAGGGTAAGAACAAGGAATTGGAAAGCTATAAGGAAACAACTTTACTTTCTCTGCTACTACCTATATGGTCACTTTGTTCTTCCTTTTGTGTATAGACTCATCTCTGTGAATGAAACAAGACTGCCTTATAGTTTCTGTTTTAAATGATTTTATAATTCAAGCGCCCAAAAAGTACTAGATATTATTTCTCAGATCTCGCTCCAAGTGCTCAGAAAATAGAAATAATTGGGCAAGTATCTATCCGTGGTCCAATTAGCTATAAACAAAAAAAGGTCATCAAGTATAAATGTCAGGGGCAATTCTAATAGAAGGGGAAATACAGCCTAACTAAGCATGTATCTTACTTAAAATAGAATTTTTTCCCAATGTGCTAGAAGGCAATACTTAGGAAGAACGAATCACTTTGAACTTTTGAGTATTTATTTGAAGGCCATGTTTAAAGAAATATTAGTAAAATGTGCTAATTTTTAATTTTTCCAAAGAATTTAAAATCCTGGGAGGTACTTTATATTTTTATATTTATAATTCATTTAAAAATATATAGAGCTTATATTTTTAATATTTGTAAGTGCTTAAAAGGTCATTTATTTCTGTATTTTTTAGAGTAATCTACAAATTACTGGCTTCTAAAAGCGAAAGTATTTGGGTTCAAGCTCTGAAGGTTCTGGGATACTTTCTGAAGCATTTAGGTCACAAGTAAGTTGACGTTTTTCATAATGAATTGTGGAAATACCTATTGAAATTGTATTTCTAGTAGTTTGGTATCTAATGGAACATAAAATTTGACTTGAATAATCTTACAGCAGAAAATAGCTTCCTGTTGTAAAAGTTGTAAAACTGTTTTATGAAAGAATGTTTATTAATAGATTATAGAACAAATTCACAATTTAAGCAATATAGTTTATTTTTATTTGTTTGCTGAAAGAAAATACTGTTCATTTTAAGGATGTAAGAAAATATTTCATCAAATGAAACAAAACTCTTATGGATTTTAATCAAAACTTTCCTGACAGAGAATACCATGTATATGAGAGTTGCTCTTTTGCTTACATGCTAAATCAGTATTTTATTATTTGCATTTTTTATCTAAGATTGAAGCTTATTATTTTTGTGATTTAAAGATCCTAGAATATTTCTTTTTTCCCTAAAGTCCAGAATTTAGATACTTTTAAATGTCACTTGCTGCTGATATAATGGATGTTTTTCATATTATGTTGTCCAGTGAAAAATTATTCTTTTAAAAATTTATTTTCTATACAAATGAACCCAAGAAAGTATCATTTAATTATTGCTAGATGGGGTTCCTCTAAAACCTCACTGTTGCCATTTCTTTTTGGTGCTTAAATTTACAAAGAGTTTATTGATAACACTGATGAAAACTACAAAAGCTCTAGATAAGACATCTCTAACACACTAAATAGTTTGAAAGACTAGATATGATTTTTATTTTGGTTCAAAATCAGTAGTCTAGTAAGGGAGAATAGACATATTATGAATATAGGAAATAGTTCAACAAAATCTATTGTAGGGAAAAATTATGCATATATGAGGAACTATCAGTGTACTGGTTGTTTGATTACCGAGAGTGAGAAGCACATGTACTTTTAAAATAAGAGAGGATTACTCATGTAACTTTGGTTAAGTAAAAGAAATTGACTAGGAGAAATTAAATAAAGGATTCTAGCCCTAGATGCAACCTCTTAGAAACTGTTAAGAAAACACATTTAAAAATATAGCAATGAGAAAAGATAAACAAAACTAACCTGCAGATAAGAACACTCTCTGGAAAAATATTGTTATAAAGTACATAATAATTACGATTAGAAATTTTACTGTAAGCTTAAATAGTAAGGAATGAATTGCTTCTGAGGAAGGATTCCTACTAAGCAGATGGTATAACACAGAAGTGTTGGATCATGGACTAACAAAACTTTGGAGGAAAGTTTCTATTTTTGTTGAAGAAAAAAAATTTATATAAATAAAAATGAAATCAGAGGAAGCCTAAAGGAAGATAAATTGTGTGGTTGGCATAGTGAGATAGAAGATAAAAATGAAAACAAAGCAATTAATATGTATGGATGGAAATATAAGAGTTCAAAGGATCAAAGAGAAATTGATATAGAAAGCACAGAAATTCCAACAGTGCTGTAAATTGAATTCCCACGTAAGAAAAGCAGAACAATGGAACTAAACAAATATTTAAAGCTATAATTCTGTGAAGTCCTAATATAAGATTTTGTCGTCCATATTAAAAAGTCATGTTGTGTACCAGGGAGAATTTTCTTAGAATGGTCAGCTCAAAGGTAAACTATTAGATTTAAATGTAAGTCAAGAATCTTTTGTTCAGCAGTGTGAAAATAAGAGGGAAATTTGAGTTGGGCATTTGACTTTTCTGCAGCATTTTTCAAAAAAGAAAACACCCATAGGATATAGAATGAAGAAAATGGAAGCCAAAGTATCATTTAAGTAAAAAGGATGCTGCCAAACAATTTTTAACCATACAAGGAATTGTTTTTCTGAATAATTATTGAGAAAATTTCTGGGGACAAAGTTCAGCCCATCAGGATGACTGGACAGACCATAGCTAAGTCCTACTGGTGAACACTGAATGAATTTACAGTAAAACGAAGCCTAAAACAAACGTTTGAATTAGAGTGACAGACCAGAATTTACTTTTATATGCACTATTAATGCAGAAATGTTACAGTTATAATGGATTGGGAAAGGACTGAGGAAAAACAGGAAGTAGAGTAAATCCAAAGAGTCAGAGGTTATCCAAAAGAAGCTGACTAATGAAGTATTAGAAACACAGGCTTACTGACTAAGATTTGATGGCACAGGAGAGATGGAAAATTAAAAGTAAATATATTGAATTTATCATTGCTCATAATGGGGAAGTACACTTTCTAAACACATGGAAGTCTTATTTATAGTTACAGAGATAAGAAATTTGGCAAAATTATAATGCTTTCAAGATATTAAAGAACTATACAAATCAAACAAAGAATAATACATGTAATGGAATCTTTAAAAATCTATAGAAGTTGGAAGCATAACATAAAATATGACATATCTAGGGCACCTGGGTGGCTCAGTGGGTTAAAGCCTCTGCCTTCAGCTCAGGTCATGATCTCAGGATCCTGGGATCGAGGCCCTCATGGGGCTCCCTGCTTAGTGGGGAGCCTGCTTCCTCCTCTCTCTCTCTGCCTGCCTTTCTGCCTACTTGTAATCTCTCTCTCTCTGTCAAATAAATAAATAAAATCTTTAAAAAAAATAAAATATGACATATCTGACACCAAACATCTGCCATAAAAATAAAAGTAAAAATTTTTCTAAATCACCTATTTTAAGAAAAAAGAAAAACTGTTCATCACAGTAATAAAATGCAGATCTATATGCAAGAAATGTATTGAAATGAAGTGATTTAGAAAGGCTGAAAATTACAGGATACCTAAAGGTTATACCACATATATACAAATGAAAAAAGTAGGAATCATGATCTTAGCATTGGACAATTAAAAGTCAAGTCAGAAAGCAATAAATAACATAAAAAAGGACACATAATGTTAAAGGGTGAAACTTTCATGAAAAGGAAATTTAGGAGAAATAATACAATTACCATTAGTTTAAAACATTAAAACAAATTTTAATTCACCTATCTTGGTTCATAAAAAAATCAAAGGGGAAAGAAATATAAATAACAAGGTAAACCTGATTAACATAGTTTGAAGTCTGTATCATGTTAATAAAGAAAATAACTTCACTGCCATGGAACAGTTATGAAAATTTGAAATGGCATAGTAGACATAAAAGAAAAATTCTAAAATGTAAAAACAAAACTGAGAAGCTTCTCTTATTAACATACAGTGAAGTTAGAAAATAGGAACAAAATCAGAAACCAAAGTTTCTTCTACCTAGAAATTTAAAATTTATTAAACAACTTTTGTGTCAAAGAGAAGATGCACCAAATTGCAGAAATTTTTTCAGGATTTCATTTTATTTTATTTTTCATCATGGTAAGTATACTCTTTAATCCCATCCCCTGTTTTCCCCACCCCCCCCATCCACCATCTTTCTGGTAACCATCAGATGGTAACCATTAGATGGTAACCATCTAAACTATTTTCTATAGTTTAGAGTCTTGGTTTGTCTCTCTCTTTTTTTCCCCTTTGCTTGTTTGCTTCTTAAATTCCACATATAAGTGAGATCATATGGTATTTATCTTTCTGTTTTATTTTGCTTTGCTTTATACTCTCTAGATATACTACATCTTCTTTATCCATTCATCTATCAGTGGACACTGGGTTGCTTCCATAGTTTGGCTATTGCAAATAATGAACATAGAGGTGCATGCATCCCTCTGAATTTGTGTTTTGTATTTCTGGGGTAAATACCCAGCAGTGCAATTCCTGGATTATAGTATAGTTCTGCTTTTAATTTTTGAGGATCTTCTGTGCTGTTTTACACAGTGACTGCACCAGTTTGCATTCCTATCAACAGTGCAAGAGGGTTCCTTTTTCTCCACAGGCTCACCAACACTTGTTTATTGTGTTTTTGATTTTAGCCTTCTGATAGATGTAAGTAGATACCTCATTGTAGTTTTGATTTGCATTTCCCTGATAACAAGTGATATTAACATCTTTTCAAGTGTGTGTTGGCCATCTGCCTGTGTTATTTAGAGAATTATCTGTTCATGTCTTCCGCCCATTTTCAATTGGATTATTTGTTTTTTAGGTTAAGTTGTATCAGTTCTTTATATATTTTGGATACTAACCCTTTATCAGATATGTCATTTCTAAATATCTTCTCTCATTCTGTGGGTTGCCTTTTAGTTTTGTTGATTGTTTCCTTTGCTGTGCAGAAACTTTTGATTTCGATGTAGTCACAATAGTTTATTTTTGCTTTTATTTCCCCTGCTTCAGGAGACATATCTAGAAAAATGTTGCTATGGCTAATGTCAGAGAGATTATTACTATGCTTTTTCTAGCAATTTCTTAGTTTCAGATCTCACATCTAGGTCTTTAATCAATATTGACTTTGTTTTTGTGTACAGTGAAAGAAAGTGGTCCAGTTTCATTCTTTTGCCTGTGGCTGTCCGGTTTTTCTAACACCATTTGTTGAAAAAGCTGTCAATTTTCCATCGTATATTCAGACCTCCTTTGTTGATTACATTGATTTTGTAATTTATTGCATTCCTATACACTAAGAAGGAAGCAGCAAAAAGTAAAATTAAGAAAGCATTTCCAGGGCGCCTGGGTGGCTCAGTGGGTTAAAGCCTCTGCTTTCGGCTCAGGTCATGATCTCAGGGTCCTGGGATCGAGGCCCGCATCGGGCTCTCTTCTCAGCGGGGAGCCTGCTTCCTCCTCTCTCTCTGCCTGCCTCTCTGCTGACTTGTGATCTGATCTCTCTCTCTGTGTCAAATAAATAAATAAAATCTTAAAAAAAAAAAAGAAAGCAATTCCATTTACAATTCTTTTTCTGGATGCAGAACTATGAGATTTTATTTACTATCTTCCTGAATCTGTACTTGGAATATTTTCTTCCATTCTCTATTGGTGGTTCAAGTTACTCTATGTTTTTTTATTTATTTTTTAATTGTGTTATGTTAGTCACTCTACAGTACATCACTAGTTTTTGATGTAGTGCTCCATGATTCATTGTTTGTGTATAATTTACAGTTGCACCAAAAGCAATAAAATAATCAGGAATAAAACTTAACTGAAGAGGTGAAAGACCTGTTACTCTGAAAACTATAAAACACTGACGAAAGAAATTCAATAATATGCAAAGAAATGGGAAGACATTCCATACTCATGAGTTGGAAAAACAATATTGTTAAAATATCTGTATTACCCAAAGCAATCTACAGATTTAATGCAATCCCTATCAAAATACCAAAAGCATTTTTCACAGAACTAGAACAAATAATCCTAAAATTTGTATGGAAGCACAAAAGACTAGACCCCATATGGACAAAACAGTCTTGAAAAAGAAGAACAAAACTGGAAGTATTACAATTCTAGATTTCAAGTTATATAACAAGATGGTAGTAATTAGAACAGTATAATACTGGTATGAAAATAGATACATAGATCAATAGAAAGCAATGGAAAGCTCAGAAATAAACCCACAATTATATGGACACACTGCAGAATTTTTAAAAAAACAACCTCAAAAAAGCCTATGAGATACAGCCAAAGAAGTGCCTAAGGGAATATCCGTAGCCATAGAGCAATAAAAAGAAAAAACAGAAAAAAATAATTAAAATGTATGAGTTTGGAAAAGAATAACCAAATAAATGGGAGGTAGGAATTAATGATTCAGCACAAAAACAAAATATCATTTAAAAAGCTGATTTTTTAAAACTCATGGTATAGATGGATAAATCATCATTAAGCAACTCAAGTAAGGGCAAAAGTATGAATGTACAAAATTATAATTACCATAATTAATATGTAAACTGAGAAAATTAAACATATTTTACATGATAATTTTGTCCAGCTTTTCCTAGAAATTGATAAGATAACCTAGTAGAAAGAGGAAAAGGATATGAATGAATGATCATAGAAGAGAATATGCATGGCATATAAACATTTGAAAGGAATGGATTGCTACTAGTAATAAGGGAAATATAGGGACATTGGGTGGCTCAGTTGGTTAGGATTCCAGGGTCCTGGGATCTAGTCCCCTGTCTGGCTCCTTTCTCAGTGGGGAGCCTGCTTCTCCCTCTGCCTGCTGCTTCTCCTGCGGTGCACACACACACACTCTCTCTCTCTCTCTCTCTCTCTGACAAATAAATAAATAAAATCTTTAAAAAAAAAGGGGAAATCTAATCTGAAAGGAAGACATCAATATATTAGATTGGATGTGGGCGAAGCAAGCATTCTCACACATTGCTAACTGGAGCATAAGTTAGTATACTCCCATTTGGAATGCAGTATTAATTTTGATCAGTGTCTGTCAAAATTACAAATACATATAGTTTTTAACCCAGCAATTTTTTGGTTATACCCATTTGAAAACATGACTCTTCAGAGTTAGTCATTCTTCTGTTGTTTATAATTGTAAAGGTTAAGGGAAATCTTAAATTTCTGTTGATTGGGGATTTGTTAAATAATATATAGTTCATTCATTAAATAGAATGTCATGCAGTTGTAAAACAAAACTATTGAGATAAGCCTTAGTATGTTGATATCACAATTACGTTGTTGCATGATTAAAAACAAATAATATAGATGAGTTTGTACTGGGTGTAGTTTTGTATAAAAAGGGATATGAGAATATAGTACTTCCTATATTACATTAAGAAAATCTAGAAGGATATGTAAGAAACAAGAAACTAAGAACAGTGGTTCATCTGGGTGCCTGGGTGGCTCAATTGGTTAAGCGTTTGCCTTCGACTCAAGTCATGATCCCAGGGTCCTGAGATCGATCCCCATATTGGGCTCCTTGCCCACCAGGGAACCTGCTTCTCCCTCTCTCTCTCTATTGCTCCCCCTGCTTGTGCTCTCTCACTCTCTCTGTCAAATAAATAAATAAAATCTTAAAAAAAAAACCCCAAAAAACAGTGGCTTCTAATGGGGAGTTAGTGGATGTGGATCAATTTAATCTTTTAGCCATGTGAAGGTTAATAACATTGTTTAGGGAAAAAAACTACAAATATTCAAAAATAACAGGCAACTTAAAATCCTGGAAGAATTTTCATTCATTATTTTATTGATGGAATAAAATCAATGATTAGTTAAAATGAGTTGTTCTTGATTGGTGCAATCATGGAGTAAGAGGATTGAGGTAACACTGAAATTAAATGTTTTCTTAACTACTTAGCTACACAGCTACCATATGATTTCTGTCAATATGATTATAAAATTAAATCTAAATGTAAAATATAACATTTAAGACAAAGCATGTATTGCTCAATGTTTAATAGAGATAATGGTTAGTAAAACACATATGTAATTCATTGCCATTCGATTTGGACTGTATAGGTTTGGATCCTGGCTTAGTCACACATTTTCTGAATAGTTTTGAAAACATCCTTCAGCCTCAGTTTTTACCCTGTAAATGAGTAAAATCATATTGCTTCCCTCACTGAGTTTTAAAGATAAATGATAACGTAGATTTAAAATGGTTAATCACAGTATGTTGCAGTGTGATAATTTAAATTGTTAGCAGAAAGGTAATAGGTACAATTTAACATGTAATTCTGATAAAAGCAGAACATATCCTCAATATATTTATATTAAATATAAAATTTAAGTATGAAATACTAGCAGCATTCAGATCAGTGAGATAAGTGTTTCTACTATAATTATTACTATTAATTATTATTAAAGATTTGACACAAAACATAATTATTAGGCAAGAGGAGATAGTATTTATAAAAGTTTTGAGTATATACCTAAAAACTTAAGAAAATCATCTCTAAAAATGTTAAGAATGAAATATCATCCAAACTTAGTGTCTCATTTTTGTATAGAGCAATTATCTGGCAGGAAATCTTAGATGAGTCCATAGATAAAGCTACACTGAAGTCAGGTGGATTGGTCCCTTATAACACCTAGTTTATAATTTCTATCAAGTGCCTGGAAGACAGGGTTTTTTTTTAATCTTTTTTTATTTTTAAGATTTTATTTATTTATTTCACAGAGAGAGAGAGATCACAAGTAGGCTGAGAGGCAGGCAGAGAGAGAGGAGGAAACAAGCTCCCCGCTGAGCAGGGAGCCCGATGCAGGCCTCGATCTCAGGACCCTGAGATCATGACCTGAGCTGAAGGCAGAGGCTTAACCCACTGAGCCACCCAGGTGCCCTGGAAGACAGGTTGTTAGATCCATACACTTTATTTCTCATCTGAACTAGGGATAGGTTTGAAATCAATCATTAAAATTGAGAAGTCTGTTCCAAATAGTATATGCAGCTACTCTTCCCTTCTGAAGATGGAATTTAAATCTCTTCTACTTAAGTGTGAGATAGACTTACTGACTTGCTTCCAAAGGATAGTGAAACCTGGCAGTGATTTTCACTATTGATTAGGGCTAACACCAACAGTCAAATAGCATCTTGAGGCCATGTATGTCCTGATATGATGTGATGAGAAAGGCACTACATCTCTGTGGTATTCTTCTAAAAAAATAACCCAAGTCTAGTCCAGAGAAAGCATCATACATCCCCAAATTGAGGGATATTGTACAAAACACTTGACCAGTACTCTTCAAAAATGTTGAAGGGCATGAAAAACAAGGAGTGGGAAACTGCTACAGAACCACGGAGTTTAAGGAGGTATGATGACTAAATTTGAGGTAGTATTCTGGATTGGATCTGGAACAGAGAAAGGCAAAAAGGGGAAAATTAGGGAAAACTGGTAAAACATGAATAAAAAGTCTATAGTATAGTTAATAGTATTGTACCTGTGTTGATTTCTTAATTTTGACATATGTATCATGATAAGATATTAACATATGGGGAAGCTGGGTGAATAATATATGAGAACTGTCTGTACCATATTTTTAACTTTTCTGTAAATCTTAAAAATTTCCAAAATAAAAAGCTACAAAAAAGTGAGAAATGTAGGGCACCTTGGTGGCTCAGCTGGTTAAACATTCCAACTCTTGATTTCAGCTCAGGTCATGATATCAGGGTCATAAAATCGAGCACCACATCAGGCTCTGTGCTCAGCAGGGGGTTGGCTTAAGATTCTTCTTTCCCTCTGTCCCCCCCCCAAATATTGAGAACCCTAACTTGGATGTATGCTTGAGGAGAAAACCAAACTGTTCTTTCGTGGAAGTGGTCTGATTACAGTTATCCTCAGAACATAATCTAACAAATGATTCATATAGATGATCAGAATGCCTAAATGGCTGTACTGTAATACGGTTATGATAATTTTAGCTTGTACTAATTTTTAATATTAACATTAATGTATCATTTGTTTCAGGGGTACAGGTCTGTGATTCATCAGTTTTACACAATTCACAGCACTCAGCATAGCACATACCCTCCCCAGTTTCCCATCACCCAGGCACCCTATCCCTCCTTCCTCACTCCACTCCAGCAACCCTCAGTTTTTTTCCTGAGATTAAGAATTTCTTATGGTTTGTTTCCCATCTGGTTTCATCTTGTTTCATTTTTTCCTCTCTTCCTCTATGATCCTCTGGCTTATTTCTCAGATTCTACTATCAGTGAGAACATATGATAATTGTCTTTCTCTGATTGACTTATGTCGCTTAGCATAATACCCTTTAGTTCCATCCATGTCGTTGCAAATGGCAAGATTTTGGGTTTTTGATGGCTTCATAATATTCCAGTGTATGTGTGCATGTGCATGCATGCACGCACACCACATCTTCTTTATCTATTCATCTGTTAATGGACATCTAGGCTCTTTCCATAGTTTGTCTATTGTGGACATTGCTGCTATAAACATTTGGGTGCAGGTGCCCCTTCAGATCGCTACATTTGCATCTTTAGGGTAAATAACCATAGTTAAATTGCTGGGTCATTGAATAGAGGGTAGCTCTGTTCAACTTTTTGAGGAAACTCCATACTGTTTTCCAGAGTAGCTGCACCAGCTTGCATTCCACCAACAGTGTAGGAGGGTTCCCTTTCTCCACATCCTTGCCAACACCTGTCATTTCCTAACGTATTACTTTTAGCCATTCTGACTGGTGTGAGGTGGTATTCCTTGTGGTTTTGATTTGTATTTCCCTTATGCTGAGTGATGTTGAGCACTTTTTCACGTGTCTGTTGGCCATTTGGATGTCTTATTTGCAGAAATGTCTGTTCATGTCTTCTGCCCATTACTTGATTGGATTATTTGTTTTTTGGGTGTTGAGCTTGATAAGTTCTTTATAGATTTTGGATACTAGCCCTTTCTCTCATATGTCATTTGCAAATGTCTTCTCCCATTCTGTCAGCTGTCTTTTGGTTTTGTTGACTGTTTCCTTTGCTGCGCAAAAGCTTTTGATCTTGTTGAAATCCCAATAGTTCATTTTGCCCTTGCTTCCCTTGCTTTTGGCATTGTTTCTAGGAAGAAGTTGCTGCAGTTGAGGTCAAAGAGGTTGCTGCCTATGTTCTCCTCAAGGATTTTGATGGATTCCTGTCTCACATTTGGGTGTTTCATCCATTTTGAGTCTATTTTTGTGTGTGATATAAGGAAATGTTCCAGTTTCATTCCTCTGCCTGTGGCTGCCCAATTTTCCCAACACCATTTGTTGAAGAGACTGTCTTTTTTCCATTGGGTATTCTTTCCTGCTTTGTCGAAGATTAGTTGACCACTGAGTTGAGTGTCTATTTCTGGACTCTCTATTCTGTTCCATTGATCTGTGTTTCTGTTTTTGTGTCAGTACCATACTGTCTTGATGGTTACAGCTTTGTAATAGAGCTTAAAGTCTGGAAATATGATGCTACCATCTTTGGTTTTCTTTTTCAACATTCCTCTGGCTATTCAGGGTCTTTTCTGGTTCCAGACAAATTTTAGGATTATTTGTTCCATTTCTTTGGAAAAAAATTGATGGTAGTTTGATAGAGATTGCATTAAATGTATAGATTGCTCTAAGTAGCATAGATGTTTTCGTAATATTTTTTCTTCCAATCCATGAACATGGAACATTTTTCCATTTCTTTGTGTCTTCCTCAATTTCTTTCATGAGTACTTTATAGTTTTCTGAGTACAGATTCTTTGCCTCTTTGGTTACATTTATTCTTAGGTATCTTATGGTTTTGGGTGCAATTGTAAATAGGATCAACTCCTTAATTTCTCTTTCTTCTGCCTTGCTGGTGGTGTATAGAAATACAACTAATTTCCTTGCATTCATTTTATATCCTGACACTTTACTGAATTCCTGTATGAGTTCTAGCAGTTTTGGAGTGGAGTCTTGTGGATTTTCCACATAAAGTATCATATCATCTGCAAAGAGTGAAAGTTTGACTTCCTCTTTGCTAATTTGGATGCCTTTTATTTCTTTTTGTTGTCTGATTGCTGAGGCTAGGACTTCTAGTACTGTGTTGAATAGAAGTGGCGACAGTGGACATCCCTGCTGTGTTCCTGACCTTAGGTTAAAAGCTCTCAGTTTTTCCCCCATTGAAATTGATATTCGCTGTGGGTTTTTCATAAAATGCTTAGATGATACTGAGGTGTGTACCCTCTATGCCTACACTGTGAAGAGTTTTGATCAAGAAAGGATGCTGTACTTTGTCAAGTGCTTTTTCAGCATCTATTGAGAGGATCATATGGTTCTTGTTCTTTCTTTTATTAATGTATTGTATCACATTGGTTGATTGGCAGATGTTGAACCAACCCTGCAGCCCAGGAATAAATCCCACTTGGTCGTGGTGAATAATCCTTTTAATGTACTGTTGGATCCTATTGACTAGTATTTTGGTGAGAATTTTTGCATCCATGTTCATCAAGGATATTGGTCTGTAATTCTCCTTTTTGATGGGGTCTTTGGTTTTGGGATTAAGGTAANGGGATCAAGGTAATGCTGGCCTCATAAAAGGAGTTTGGAAGTTTTCCTTCCAATTCTATTTTTTGGAACAGTTTCAGGAGAATAGGTATTAATTCTTCTTTAAATGTTTGGTAGAATTCCCCTGGGAAGCCGTCTGGCCCTGGGCTCTTGTTTGTTGGGAGATTTTTGATGACTGCTTCAATCTCTTACTGGTTATGGGTCTATTCAGGTTTTCTGTTTCTTCCTGGTTCAGTTTTGGTAGTTTATATGTCTCTAGGAATGCATCCATTTCTTCCAGATTGTCAAATTTGCTGGCTTATAGTTGCTCATAATATGTTCTTATAATTGTTTGTATTTCTTTGGTGTTGGTTGTGATCTCTCCTCTTTCATTCGTGATTTTATTAATTTGGGTCCTTTCTCTTTTCCGTTTGATAAGTCTGACCAGGGGTTTATCAGTCTTATTAATTCTTTCAGAGAACCACCTCCTAGTTTCATTGCTTTGTTCTACTCTTCTTTTGGTTTCTTTTTTGTTGATTTCTTTTCTGATCTTTATTTCTCTTCTCCTGCTGGGTTTAGGCTTTACTTGCTCTTCTTTCTCCAACTCCTTTAAGTGTAGGGTTAGGTTGTGTATTTGAGACCTTTCTTGTTTCTTGAGAAAGGCTTGTATTGCTATATACTTTCCTCTCAGGACTGCCTTTGCTGCATCCCAAAGCTTTTGAACAGTTATGTTTTTATTTTCATTGGTTTCCATGAATTTTTTTGATTCTTCTTTAATTTCCTGGTTGATCCATTCATTCTTTAGTAGGATGTTCTTTAGCCTCCATGTATTTGAGTTCTTTCCAACTTTCCTTTTGTGATTGAGTTCTAGTTTCAGAGCATTGTGGTCTGAATATATGCAGGGAATGATCCCAATCTTTTGGTACCTGTTGGGACCTGATTTGTGACCCAGGATGTGATCTATTTTGGAGAATGTTCTGTGTACACTACAGAAGAATGTGTATTTCATTGCTTTGGGATGAAATGTTCTGAATGTATCTGTGATGTCCATCTGGTCCAGTGTGTCATTTAAAGACTTTATTTCCTTGTTGATCTTTGGCTTAGGTGATCTGCCCATTTCAGTGTGTGTGGGGGGTTAATGTCCACTGCTATTGTATTATTGTTGATGTGTTTCTTTGATTTTGTTATTAATTGGCTGCCCCATGTTAGGGGCATAGATATTTAAAATAGATCTTTTTGTTGGACAGACACTTTAAGTCTGATATAGAGTCCTTCCTCATCTCTTATTATAGTCTTTGGCTTAAAATCTAATTTGTCTGTTATAAGGAATGGCACCCCAGCTTTCTTTTGATGTCCATTAGCATGGTAAATGGTTTTCCACACCCTCACTTTAAATCTGGAGGTGTCTTTGAGTATAAAATGAGTCTGTCAATGGGTCTAAAATGCTGGGGGTTTTTTTCCTCTCCCCCTACCCCCCCAATCTGATACCCTGTGTGTTTTGATTGAGGCATTTAGTCCATTTACATTCAGGGTAACTATTGAAAGATATGAATTTAGTGCCATTTTATTCCCTATAAATTGACTGTTTCTGTGTATTGTCTTTGTTCCTTTCTTTTTTGTGTTACTTTTAGGCTTTCTCTTTGTTTATAGGACCCCTTTCTGTATTTCCTGTAGTGTTGGTTTGGTGTTTTCAAATTCTTTTAGTTTTTGTTTGTCCTGGAAGCTTTTTATCTCTTCTATTTTCAATGACAGCCTATCTTGTTAATAGAATTCTTGGCTGCGTATTTTTCTTGTTTAGTGCTCTGAATATATTATGCCAGTCATTTCTGACCTGCCAGGTCTCTGTGGATAGGTCTGCTACCAATCTAATGATTCTGCTGTTGGGGGTTACAGACCTCTTCTCCCCGAGCTGCTTTCAGGATTTTCTCTTTGTCTCTGAGACATTTCTAAGAGTTACTATTAGATGACAGAATTTTGGCCTATTTTTATTGATTATGAGGGGGGTTCTTTGTGTCTCCTGGATTTTGATGCTTGTTTCCTTCCCCACATTAGGACATTCTCTGCTATAATTTGCTTCCATATACCTTCTCCCCCTCTCTCTCTTTCTTCTTCTGGGATCTGAATTTTTCTAATATTGTTTTGTCTTATGGTATCATATCTCTCGTATTCTCCCCTTGTGGTCCCGTAGTTGTTTATCTCTTTTTCTCTCCTTTATTCTCCATCATTTGGTCTTCCATATCACTAATTCTCTCTTCTGCCTCATTTATCCTATCAATTAGAAACTCCATTTTTTATTGCACCTCATTAATAGCCTTTCTGATTTTGACTTGGTTAGATTTTAGTTCTTTTATTTCTCCAGAAAGGGATTCTCTGGTATCTTCTATGCTTTTCTTCAAGACCAGCTAGCATCTTTATAATTATCATTCTGAACTCTATTTCCATAATTTTACTAACGTCTGTATTGATTACGTCCCTGGCAGTCAGCACTGCCTCTTGTTCTTTTTTTGACATGAGTTTTTCTGTTTTGTCATTTTGTCCAGAGAAGAATAGGTGCATGAGAGAACAAAATGCTAGCAGGGTTACAGTGACCCCAGAGAAATATACATTAAACAAATCATAAGAGACCCAAAAACTGGGGGAAAACTAAGAGGGAAAAAAAGAAGAATATGATCAGGCTGGTGAATAGAGCAGAGCCACACACTAGATTTTGGGTGTATTTTGGTCTGTTAGAACAAACCGCCTCCCAAAATTTTTAAAGAAAGAAAATCTTATATAAATACAAAAATAAGGGTGAATATGAAGGGATAGAATATGACTATAAAGATGAAAATTTAAAAAGATTTTAAAAAATCTTTAAAAGAAGTTGGTTGAAAAAAGAAAGAAATTTAAAAAGAAAATGAAGGGGAGAATGTGATCGAGTGGGAAACTAGAATAAAGCCATACACTATCTTTAGAGTATATTTTGGTTTGTTAGAAGAAACTGTATCCCAAATTTTAAACAAAGAAATATATATATATATATATATATATATATATTTCTTTATTTAAAAAATATATTTAAAAATATATATATACACATATATACACACACAAAAACAAGGTTAAATACAATGAAGGGATAGAATATGACTGTAAAAATGAAAATTAAAAAAGATTTTAAAAAAGGCATTGATAAGAAGTTGGTGGAAAAAGAAGAAAAATTTAAAAAAATAGTAACAGAAACAAATAAAATTTAAAAAACTAGCTTTGAAAGATTAAAGAATCATGGGAAAGACCATGAATTCTATGTGCTATATTCCTCTAGTGCTGGAGTTTTGCAGTTCTCATTGATTAGTAAGCTTGGTCTTTGCTGGATATTCTTGCTGATCTTCTGGGGATGGGCCTGTTGCAGTGATTCTTAAATGTCTTTGCCTGAGGTGTAATTGCACAGCCCTTTTCAGGCGCCAGGATAAGTAATCTGCTGGGTTTGCTTCTCAGTAGCTTTTGTTCCCTAAAAGCTTTCTGTACAGATTTGGAGGACGAGAATGAAAATGATGGCCTCCCAATCTCTGGTCCTGGAAGAACCGAGAACTCAGGGCCCCACTTTTCAGTGTGCCCTTAGAGGAAAGCAGTCACTCCTGTCTCCCTGGTCTCTAGCGACACTCTGTGCATACCTGGCCTGTGACTGAGTGTTTCTGTCTCTGGCAATTTGGAGTGTCCAAAGCCAGCAGATTCCTTTGGTGTACTCCTGTGCCACTCCTAGAGTTGGAGGGAGGAAGGGGAGTCTCCCCGGATCTGCTGCTTTTGGGGTCCCTGCTTGAAGAGTAGTGGCCGAACTGTGCTGCAGATCACGGTTTATGGCAACCTTGAGCTGAGAGCCCACTCCTTGGCTCCATCTTTGTCACCAGCTTCCCTGTTCCAATACTTGGGAGCTCTGCTACACTCAGACACCCCTGGTCTTTCAGTGACCCTGAGGGTCCTGATACGACACTGTCCCAGCAAGGCTTCCAAGCCACTGGAGTGATATCCCTCAGCAGAGCAAACTTCTAAAAGTTGATTTTGTGCTCTGCTGCTCCATCACTTGCTGGTAGCCGGCTGATGGAGGTCCCTCCCCTCGTGGTCTGTCTTCCCATATATCGCCTCAGATTCACTTTTCTGCCTGTCCTACCTTCCAGACAGTGGTCACTTTTCTGTTCATAGAATTGCTGCTATTTTTTTCTTTGATCTTCTGTTGAGTTTATAGGTATTCAGAATGGTTTGATAACTATCTAGCTGAATTCCTGGGACCAGACAGAATTTAGGTCTCCTACTTCTCTGCCATCTTGCTCCTCCAGCCTAGCTTGTACAAATATTAAAACACGTGTTATTGAATGTTCACTGTGGAAATAAAAATTCTCAATCAAGTATATTTTTCTGATATCTTAACTTTAAACCCTGTAACTTCTGGGTGAATTCTCCATTATTCACACTGTAAATAGATCAACTTACTGTCTATAATGTTGGCCTGTTATACATTGACAGTTATTTAATGATTTAGTTTTTTTGGGACTAGTTAAACTTGTCCAATTTTTCTAGCAAAACCAGTTGTCTGTTAACAAAAAGTAGTGATGTAGATTCTGGGAGTATGAGAGTTGGAAAGAAATTTCCTTCCCATCTATTCTCAACTCTAAGCTATTTGGCTTTCTTCAGGCAGATGTTGGCTCCTGTGTGTATCTGGGTTAGGAATAGAGATAATATGATAATTGTTACCAGGTTTTCTCTCCCATGGGAATGACAAGTGGCTGATGAACTATGTTAGAAGCCTAAGAAAAAGACTAAAAAGCAGCAGATGTTGAGGGATCACCTTGCTTTGAAAGATCTCTACCTCTTATTATCTCTCCTCTGCACCCCCCTCCCTCTTGAGTAATGTTAACATTGGCTTCTATGTGGGTGACCATCATAAGGCCAAGAGGTACCTGCAGTGGAATGATTTCCCTGTCCTTGAACTTGTGGGAGTTTGAGAATACTGAAGTGCCATGGTGCTGGCCTAAGACTTACAGCAAGTTAAGTTTTTTACTACAGATCAGTATACTTAAAAGGTCTTCTGTCTTAAAACACCTGCAAGGATTCCATCATGTAAAAATCAACAGCAGTGAAATCTGACCTCAACTGTGTAAAAATGAAAAATAACAACTCATTAAAGGCTAATAGCCACAAATAGAAGATTAGAGAATCATCAAACTATGTACTCACTGAACGAGAACTAGTGGTGGAGGCTATGGTGGAACCTTTTGAGTTTTATTTTTAGAAAGAGCAATTGAGATTCAAGTAGAGCACCAAAAATGATAATCTCCCTTGTTAGCTCATGATTTGTTTTCCAGTTTATCCAAATTAGTGGACTGGAAATTCCCAAAGCATGGCCCAAAAATATAAAGTGAAAGAAAAGATAAAGATATACCCAGTAGGAAACTAAAATGTAAATAGTAACAATTCTTGGAGGAGAAAAATAATGGGTACAACAGGATATCCTGAAACACTTTATACTACTAAAAATTTCTAAATTTTGGATAAAATACAACAAAAATCTTTTCAGATGTATGGCTGAGTGCACAAAAGTAGGTAAATTCTCATATGCCAAGAATGAAAATCAAGCATAATAGAAGAAATAATTCTTAATAAGCAAATAATATTAAACCATGCAGCTTTA
Source organism: Ailurus styani (assembly GCA_002007465.1). Taxonomy (NCBI): domain Eukaryota; kingdom Metazoa; phylum Chordata; class Mammalia; order Carnivora; family Ailuridae; genus Ailurus; species Ailurus styani. The sequence goes on along the minus strand of LNAC01000387.1, from coordinate 1,328,894 downwards.
AAAAGTAATCAAAAATAACTTCTGGAAATGAAAAGGTAGTAATTAAAATTAAAAACTCCATGGTTATGTTAAACATATTAGATAAAACTTAAGAATTGGTAGGGTACTGAGTGGCTCAGTTGGTTGGGTGTCTGACTCTTGATCTCAGGGTTGCAGATTCAGGCCCCATGTTGGGCTCCATGCCAAGTGTGGACTTCACTTAAAAAAACAAAAACAGGGCGCCTGGGTGGCTCAGTGGGTTAAAGCCTCTGCTTTTGGCTCAGGTCATGATCTCAGCGTCCTGGGATCGAGGCCAGCATTGGGCTCTCTGCTCAGTGGGGAGTCTGCTTCCTCTTCTCCCTGTCTCTCTGCCTGCCTCTCTGCCTACTTGTAATCTCTCTCTCTGTGTCAAATAAATAAATAAATAAATCTTAAAAAAACAAAAACAAAAATAAAAACAAAAAGCAAAAAAACTTAAGAATTGGTGAGCTGGAAGATCGAACTGAAGAAATTACGCAGAATGTAGCATCAAGAGTAAAGATGACAAATAAGATAGGAAGTTAAGAAATGAGAAAAAGAATGAAAGTTTTCATAGAATAAAATACCCAGGAACATAGATAAAAGATCTATAAACTGAAAGCTGTAAAACATTGTTGAAAAAATTGATTAAAAAAATAAGGTATTCTGTGAACACAGATTGGAAGAATTGATATTGTTAAGATATCCATATTACCCAAAGCAATCTACAGATTCAGGGCAGGCCTTATCAAAATTCCAATGGCATCTTTCACAGAAATACAACAAATAATCCTAAAATATGTGCAACCACAAATGACCTCAAGATACCCAAATCATACCCTCTTATGAAGAAAGGTCATGTATTGCCCAGGTCCTGATGTTTCAGGGAATGTGTCTGGTGTGTGCTACGTGCTCTCTGTTGTTGTGTTTTGGCTGCTGTGTTCTTCAGGCTAGTAATCTGCAGAGGCTCTCTTCCTTGCTTGCTGTGGGCAGTGTTCGGTCTCTGGCCAGAATGTGGTGAATTTTAACAAGTTGTGCTCTGATTTGAGTGTAAAATTAGACCTGACACCAACTCCACTAGAACAGAGGCTCACAAAACTCACTGGTTGTGAGATGTGATGTGGGCAGACATTTGTGCTTGTTTTCTGAGGGGGAGGCCTGCCTCACTGGGATTGGGGTAAGCTTGACTGAGAAGGGCTCAAGTGTCCATAAATGGATGAATAGACAAAGAAGATACACATATGCACACACACACATATATATACAATGGATTATTCAACTATAAAAAAGAGTAAAATCTTGCCATTTGCAATGACATGGATGTAGTTAGACAGTGTTATGCTAAGTGAAATAAGTCAGTCGGAGAAAGACATATATGATTCCATTCATGTGAAATTTAAGAGACAAAACAAATGAGCAAAGGGGGAAAAAGAGTCAAACTGCATTGCAAAGCTATAGTAATCAAACAATATGATTCTGCTTTAAAAACAGATGGTAGATTAATGGAACAGGGTAGAGAATCCAGAAATAAACCCACATATATGTGGCCAATTAATTTATGACAGAGGAGCTGAGAATCTACAATGGGAAAAGGACAATCTCTTCCATAAATGGTGTCGGCAAAACTGGATAGCCAAAAGCAAAAGAATGAAATTGGACTCCTATTTTATATTATACACAAAAGTCAGTTCAAAAGGGATTAAAGACTTGAATGTAAGACTTGAAACTACAATACTCCTAGATGAAACCACAGCAGTAAGCTCCTAGACATTTGTCTTAGCAATGAGTTTTTGGACTTGACACCCAAAGCAAAGCAACAAAAGCAAAAATAAATCAAGACTACATCAAACTAAAAAGCTCCTGTTCAACAAAGAAAATGACCAATAAATGAAAAGGCAGCCTACAGAATGGAAAAAAGTATTTTCAAGTTATGTATCTGATGAAGGGTTCATACATAGAAGATTTTAAAATGCAACTCAGATGAAAATAAACAATCTGAATTAAAAATCATGGGAAGAATATCTGAAGTTCCAAAGAAGACATACAAATGACCAATAGGTGAATGAAAAAGTGCTTAGCATCACTAATCATCAAGAAAATGCAAATCTAAACCACAATAGATAGATATCATCTCACACCTTTCAGATGGCTATCATCAAAAATACAATAGGTAACAAATGTTGGTAAGTATATGGAGAGAAAGGGAACCTTTGTGCACTGTTGGTATAAATATAAATTTGTTGCAGCCACTATGGAAAATAGTATGGAATGTCCCCCAAAATTAAAAATAGAACTACTGTATGATCCAGCCATTCTTCTTGGTAGATATCCAAAGTAAGTGAAAACATTATCTCAAAGAGATATGCACCCCTGTGTTCATTTCAACATTATTTACAAATAGCCAAGACATGGAAACAACCTATATATCCACATTTTCTTTACTCATTCATCTATTGATGGACACATAGGTTGTTATTCATATATGTTAACATATATATGTAATGGAATGTTATTCAACCATAAAACAGAGGAAATTCTGCCTTTTCAGGCAGAATTCTTCCTGAGGGCACTATGTTGAGTGAAATAAGTCAGAGAAAAACAGACAACTGTATGATCTCATGTGTAGAAACTAGAGAAACCAATCTTACAGAAACAGAACATTGAGGTGGCAAGCAGGGAATATGGGGAATGGGTGAATGTAATCAAAAGGCACAAACTTTGAGTTATAAGACAAATAAGTTCTGGGTATATAATGTACAGCATGGTGACTATAGTTAACAATATTGTATATTTGAAAGCTGCTGAGAGAGTAGCTCTTAGAAGTTCTCATCACAGGAAAAATATTTTGTACCTGTGTAGGTGATGGATGTTAATGCTAAACCTTATAGTGGTAATCATTTTGCAATTTATACCTATATCAGATCATTATGTTGTACACCTTAAACTATTGTAATGTTGTATGTTAATCATATCTCAATAAAATTGGGGGTTGAACCAACATAAACTTTAACACAAAAAAGTTAATGAGGCTAAAGAGAAGTACCATGTCAGGAAAAAGTACAATTCACCAGGAAGAGGAAACAATTTCAAATGCATTTATACATAACAGCATAGGGTAGGTATAGAAAGTAAAATTGACTAAATTTGAAATATAAATCAAAATGGCTTAGAGATTTTAACATATTCTTTTTTTTTTTTTTTAAAGAGCAATCACCAATAGTGTAAGAGGGTTCCCCTTTCTCCACATCCTCTCCAACACTTGTTGTTTTCTGTCCTGTTAATTTTGGCCATTCTAACTGGTGTAAGGTGGTATTTCAGTGTGGTTTTGTTTTGAATTTCCCTGATGGCTAATGATGATGAACATTTCTTCATGTGTCTGTTAGCTATTTGTGTGTCTCCTTTGGAGAAGTGTCTATTCATGTCATCTGCCCATTTTTTGACATGATAATCTGTTTTTTGGGTGTTTAGTTTGAGGAGTTCTTTATAGATCTTGGATATGGGGGCACGTATGGTGGGGATGGGTGAGCCTGGTAATGGGTATTAAGGAGGACACATATTGCATGGAGCACTGGGTGTGGTGCATAAACAATGAATCTTGGAATACTGAAAAAAATAAAATAAAAAATAAAAGAGCAATCACAAAAAAACTTCACAGTATAAATTTGAACAGAAAATCCTGTGGCTTGATTCACATATATATTCTTCTCAAACATACACAAAACTATAAAAATTGTTAATTGAAGCCATAAAATTGTCCAAAAACTTAAATTGTCATAAAGATGACTTTTTGCCCATAGTACAGTTATGCAAGAAATCAATGCAAAAATTGAGCTAAGACAAGAAATGTACATATTTTAAATAACTCATAACAAGAAATATTGTACACATTACAAAATGCTTAGAATAAAAAATACTGAAAATTTTGTACATTTACACTTCTGAGAGTTGGCCTAAGTGGTAGTGGAGGCAACTTAGAGACATAAATTTAATTTAATTTAATTTAATTTAATTTAATTTAATTTAATTTATTTTTTATTGTTTTTAAAGAGAGAATGCACACACACAAGCAAGCAGAGGAGCGGGGGAGAGGGAGAGAGATTCTCAAGCAGACCCCACTGAGTACAGAGTCTGATGCAGGGCTCCATTTTAAAACCTTGAGATCATGACCTGAGCCGAAATCAAGAGTTGGACACTCAACTGACTAGGCTACTGTGGCACCCCTGGCCATAAATATTTATATTAAAAAAAGAAAGGTTTTTTTTCCCCCTAGGTTTAATTTTATGCTGAATGTAAGGATAGCTTAACATCAGAATATCCGTTAATATGATGTCTTTAAAAAACACATTAAAGAATACCTATATAATTACACTAATGGATACAAAATATTTGGGTAAAATTCAGTACCCATGCATCATAAGAATTCTTAGGAAACCTTAGGTTTCCTAATTCTTAGGAAATTCTTAGGTGATTTCTTTAACCTGATAAGGTATATCTACTGGAAAATTACCGTAGTCCTATTTAGTAGTAAAATATTAGAGACATTCCCTTTCAATAACTAATGATTAATAAAAGCCTGTGTTCACCCTCCCTGTTCAAGATCATAAGTGAACAATTTATTGACATTCATAGGACAGTCCACCTAAAGTTGGCGAATTGTTTTCAAGTATAAAATTATTACGGGCTCGACTTTAAAACATAAGACAAGTTTCAATAAATTTAAAAGAATTGAGATCAAACAAAATATTTTCTTGGACCACAACAAAATTAAATTAGAAATCAACAGCAGAAAGAGAGTTGATAAATTGCTCGATATTTGGAAAAAACAACATATTTCTAAAAACCCCTAGGTCAAAAAAGAATCACAAAAATAGAAAATGGTTTGATTTGAATAAAACCACAACATATAACATACAACCCAGAACATATAACAACTTTCTGAATTCCCATGCATTGCTGATAGAAATGTAAAATACTCCAGCCATGTTCCAGAAGAATTTTCTAATTTCTTAAAAAATGTAATACCACATACCCTAGCATTTCCATACTTGGGTATCCACTCAAGAGAAATGGCACCATATGTTCATCCTAGTAATTGTGCAAGGATGTTCTTAATACCATTATCCATGATAGTTCAAAACTGGAAATAATCCAAAATTCCATGATTTGGTGAATGAATGAAGTATCATATGTCCAAAAATGAAATACTAGTGCACAATTAAAAGGAAACAAACTACTGATGCATACTGTGACACTAATGAATCCTAAAATTCATTATGGTAAATGAGAGAGGCCTGATGTGGAAGACTTTATATTAAATGATTACATTTATATGAAATATCCAGAATACAGATTAGTGATTATGTTGGGGTAGTGATTGGAGTGAGGTGACTACAAATGGGCACAAGGAATGTTTTAGGGTGATGAAAATATTCAAAACTGGAAATTGATGATTATATCACTCTATAAAGTTTTTAAGAAATTACTAAATTATGTACTTATCAAATATGAATTTTATGTTTATGTTGGTGAGTAAAGCTACTGGTAAATGTGTTTATGTTTTGATGATGGAAGTATGAATGCACATATTTTTGGAGGTCATAAATTGCAAAGTCTCATAAAATTAAACAAAAGCTTTTAACACTCACCATTTCAGTTACAAGAATTTATTCTAAGGAAATAGTCATGGATATACTCAAAGATTTACCTACAAGGGCAAAATTTTGTTGATGGTAGAAAAAAATTGGAAATAGCATATGTGCCAGCAGTAGTGAATACATATATTTTGGTGCATACTTATTATATTTATTGAGTGAATATTCAAGATCGCATATATTATTGATTTATAGGAAAAAAGCTATAAATTACCTTATGTAGAATTATTTTCATTGCATTGATACCATTTATATTTGTCATCTATATATGCATAGTAATTCATCTAGCAGAACCTAAACTGATACTTTGTAATGATTTTCTCTGGGTTATGGAGTTATGGGTCTGTTTTACCTTTTCTTCTTCCAACATATGGTCTGAGTTTGTTACAAGAAATATTTTTTGACCATCCATCAGGAAAGCTGGTTTGTTTTTTGAAGAAGAAAATTGGAGTCTGTTTTCATTGGAATGTTCAGTTAGCTAATAAATGTGTAATTTGCATAAGATTAAAAGGTTACCCTTTTTAAAAAAAGATTGTATTCTTTTTTTTTTTCCTTTTTAAAAAAGATTGCATTCTTAATCCAAGTGGACAGAAACCGTATAAAATTCAAAGGTGCACAAATAGGCACTAAAAGCCTGAAGTCTGTTTAGGTCTTAAAGTTAAGTAGGGTCAAGATGTTAGTTCCTCTCATATACGCCCTATGGAAGCCTTTCAGAGCTGAATACATGGAGTTAGGCCTCTCATTAGGGATTCTGTGGGAAACACAATCATGTGATAGCACACCCACACTCTGCCTGAGATAATGGATGGCATTTTTGGCTATCTCTTGACTGCTGTGCAGCAAAATTTACTGGTAAACATTGTTTTAAAGCAAACTGTAGGGGGAAGCTGACCCATCTCTTCTCTGGTATATGCAGAGCATTTTCAAGTCCCCCTCCTGCGCCTCTTGCTCTGCAAGGCCTAGAATATAGCTGTTCTGTAAACGTTTATACTGTGGGAGATAATCAGGACGGCATGAATTTCTTTAGTAGCTGAAACTGGTGCAGCTAAGAGATTATTGTAAATTCCTAATTAGGCTATTCCACATAGCCTAATTTGGATAACTTTTACCAGCCTCATGGATCAGAGAGATATATTAAAGGATACACTTTGGCTTTTTTTTTTTTTTTCCCTTTCTTGATTAGGAGCAAATGACAGTTTCAGTCCTCTTTGCTTTGGGTGTAGCTTGAATTGGAAGAGACTTAAAGCCTTCCCCTCTGTAATCCCATAGTATTCATTAGTCCTGGTTTACTTTTTAATGACCAGTTGACTTTTTAAAATCTTATTTATTAAGTGTTTTGCAAACATAGCCACAAGACAAATACCTGAGCTTTGGGTTTAGGTTATTTTGCTGTTTCCCTCCCTGGACTGTGGAGGATTAGGTGAGGGGAGACAGCTGCCCTGTGTATTCTGTTGTGTAGTGTGGATCTTAGAGGCTGATGTTAGAAGAGGGAATTTCCAGGTGAGTCGTATCCAGATAAATGGTTGATTTTTTAATTTCTGTGTTAAGTAAGGTAATAGTGGCTGCCCTAACAGACAAACAATGAAATTTTAGTTACTTATCAAACTAGTAGTTTCTTTCTTGTTCACTGGAAATTTAGATGGGTGTTCCTCAGCAGCCAATACTCTTGCAAGCTGTGATTTAGAGACCCAGGCTACTGCTTCCATCTTGTGCCTCCTTGTCTTCATCATGTGGCTCCTGTGTTTCTGCCTTGGGGGAAAAGCATGGAAGACATGCATGAGTGCTATTCTATTGACCAGGCCTGAAAATGGTTCATGACTTTCCTGTTCACATTCCACTGGCTAAACCACAGTTAAATGGTTACACCTGTCTGTGAGAGAGGCTGGAATTAATAGTATAGTTGTGGACTCAGAAAGAAAGGAGTAAGAATTGGGGAATACTAGTCAGTTTATATCATAGTTGCCAGATCTGAACAGGGAACAATAGAGAATCAAAGTAATAAATGAAATATCTTGGGTTGAGAGCCGAGAAGATCAGATCTTGGATTCTGTGGCAGTGACACACATGAGAGGATATAGCAATTCCCTGAGCTAGAGCCAAGTGTTGTAGAAAGCCTCGAGTACAGCCTTCCATCCTATTTATGGATTTTGGCGGGGGAGGGGGCGGAGTTGGGAGCAGGGGGAGACAGTTAAATGAGCCGATTTCTTCGTTACTTACTAAGAAAGTTTTTTGGTGTTTTTTTCTCTTTGTTTGGTTTTAAATCTAATGGCAGACCACAAATACAAGCAATAATGAGTCCCCTTTACTTCTGTTGAATTACTTTGCTATGTAATGCCAACATCAAACTGGAGTATTCACTTTTAGCCATAATTTTAAATTCTTGATATTAAAGCTTATCACAGATTATTTTATAGGCTTTAAGTTTAGACAGAAAGGATTTAAAAATTCTGTGATCTCTGTTAGGGGAAACCAGTAGTTTTAACCTAATAAAAATAACTCATAAATAGTTAATAAGAAATTTGAAAATAATACCTGTCAACATTTATATAATTTATAATTTGTATATTTCACATTTTATTTAAGAAGTGTTTAAATAGTATTTTTATAACTTTAGAAGATAGCCGTGGTATAAACTGTTTTTTTTTGTAGATGGAAGTTAGTAAAAATAATTACCTGTATGATTCTGTATCTGCTTAATAGATTGTACTTTCTTATCCCAAAGTCATGTGATTAGAAAATCCAATGTGTTTCATAGTATTTTGTGTTTTTTTCCCCCCTTTTTCTCCAGGAGAAAAGTGGAAATTATGCATACTCATAGTCTTTTCACTCTTCTTGGAGAAAGGCTGATGTTGCATACAAACACTGTGACTGTCACCACATACAACACACTTTATGAGGTAAAAATAAAAAATGTGTGATGACAATTTAAAATGTATTTAGTGGAAACCTTTTATGTAATTGGGATCACGTAGTTGGTCAGTTAATCAAAAAGCCAGTAATCATTTTTTTAAATGAACACATACTTATATTTAAAATTTTTATTTTAAAACATATCCATGTACATTTATTTGCCAATCTTTTTGTGTTGGTCGAAGGACTTTTCTTTGACTATGAGTTGGCTGATTGACTTTGTGCAAAGTGTTTTTCACGTGAATCACACCCATTTTGTATTATATGTTAGTTCTCTCCCTCTCCCTCCGCTGATTCTTTACATCTCTGTCTCCTTTGCAATTACCAGCATTAACCTAGAGTTGATCGTGGGTTAAACTGTAGGTAAAAATGATTTGTAAAAAGTGCTATCTGGAAGAAGCTATAGAGCTCATCATTTCAATTCAGAAATCATTTTCTCACCATTTCTAAGAGATGGCCGTATAGCTTGGGCTCAGTATTTTCTATGAAATACAGAAAGCCAAATGTTCATCATAGTTGGGGAGGGCAAACTTTTCTGGTAAAGGGCCAGATAATTGATATTTTAGGCTTTGTAGTAGTCTTAGTTTGTCTGGGTTGTAACAGAATACTGTATACTGGGTGGCTTATAAACAACAGAAGTTTATATCTCACAGTTCTAGAGGCTAGCAAGTCCAGTATCGAGGCAGTGGCAGATTTGGTGTCTGGTGAGGACCCACTTCATGGTACACAAACTGTCTTTTCACTATGTCCTCACATGGCAGAAGTGTCAGGGGAGTTCTTAGGTTTCTTTAACCAGGGCTCTGTGGACCTACACACCTCCTAAAAGGCCCCACATCTCTTAATACCATCACACCAGAGATTAGATTTCAACATAGGAATTTGTGGGGCCACAAACTTTCAATCTATAGCAGCAGGCTGTGTGATGTCTGTGGAACTACTCAACTCTGCAGTTGGGGCTCCGAAGTAGCCATAGACGATATGAACCAAATGGGTGTGCTGTCCAATAAAACTGCACTGTATCTGTTTACAAAAGCAGATGGTACCCAGAATAATATTTTGACCCCAGATCTGCCACATTACTTCACTAGCTGTTTTATTTCATCTTTTTTCTGTTTCATATTATCATCAGTAAATTTAAGAGTGGCTGCCTTTTAGATAAATTAAAAAACTCTTTTGGCTACTCTGATTTCTAAGCTTAATATTGTAACTTTATGTCTGTTATTCCTCTGATTACATTATTTATAAACTCTTATCCTCTAGAACCCAGCTTTTGTGACTAATAGTTTTTTAGTATTGCTCCAATATTGGCCTACACAACTGAATAGAAAGGCCTACCCTATGCAAAGCATCTTGATTCTGATATTATATTTCTTTAATAATAGTAACTATTTTGGGGGGCATGTTTCCTGTGACAGTCACTTTGGTGTAAATACTTTATGTACATTATCTCAGATCCTTACAACAACCCTCTAAAACTGGAGGTTTTTTGTTGCCTTTTTAAACAGACAAACTGAGAATCACAGGTTAAACAATTTGCTCTGTCTCACCACTAATAGATGGTCATAAAATAGGCACAGTTCATAGTATATGTGCATAAGGCCAAAAACGTCAGTGTCTACATTCAGTGGACAACATTAAACTCCTCCGAGTCAAAACTTTTGCATCATTATCAGATTAGAGCTCTATCTGTGTTTCTATCTTGGTTTTCTTAGACAAATCCCTTGGTTAATGATTCCTGTACATGTTTTTTAAATCATTTTTATCTACATTTTTGACCCTCTGCTTGATTTGACCAGTTAGTATCAATAGAGCAGAAAGTCTTTGTAGTCAGTGACAGCTTATATTAAAATAAGAATGTAGCATAACAATGTAATATGTTGACTTTGAAAACATTATGTACTCTTAACCTTAAAGAAAATGTCTTATGTGTGTACACACACACACACACACACACACACACACACACACACACACACACATTCTATTAGTCTTCTTGAAAAGTGGCTCAATAGCAAGTGCAGCAGCATTTTTACCTAGCATCTATACTCATGTGCACTCTCTTAGTATCCAGATTTTAGTCTCTAATAATATTCTACAAAGCCAAGCTGTTGCTAATTCCATGCCTTAGTTGGAGAAAGTCTGGATAAGTTTGGATCTCCTGATACTGGATGTTGGATGTTGCAGATGAGGGAACTAACTTACAAGGTCTCTGACCAATTTGGCAATAATATGTACTTTTAAGATTTTATTTATTTATTTGACAGAGAGAGATCAGATCACAAGTAGGCGGAGAAGCAGGCAGAGAGAGAGAAGGAAGCAGGCTCCCTGCTGAGCCGGGAGCCTGATACAGGCCTCGATCCCAGGACCTTGAGATCATGACCTGAGCCGAAAGCAGAGGCTTTAACCCACTGAGCACCCAGGTGCCCAATAATATGTACTTTTAAAGTAGAATAATAAGCATGGTTAATCGGAAAGATGGACTGAATTAATTATGATACTCTAAGAAGAAAAATTAACATGAGTATGCAAAAAAATCAAAAAAGAAAGATGCTTATGATATGATTGGGTAGCACTGTTGATCCCATAAAAAAGTGGAAAGGGTCTTCAACATAAGTTTTAATACTACTAACAAACCAAATTATGTTATCAGACAAGATAGTGGATGACTAATTCTAGATCACCAAAGTTAAAAGATTGCACTGTTTGGATGGTGGGATCTGGTTGCAGAAAATTAACACTCATGTGCTAGGTTTGAACTTAATTCTCATTAACATAGTAAATGAAATTTAACTATAAAAAGAAAACTCAGCCTCACAGCCTGCAGTCTGAGTGAGTTTGATTCCCTTGTGAGCATCAACCAGGACCTGCACCCCTGGCAAGAAGCATTTGGTTGATAATCTTCAGTTTGAAAGACCTTTTTACTTTCATTTTCTGTTTTGGTTTGCGGAAATTACCTTAACCCCAAACAGTGTGTCAAAATAAATATCACTATAATAGTAGAAGAATATAAAATCAAGTACAGAGATAATAAAGAACTATGTCAAATCTATGATTTTGATAGTGATATTTTAGAATATGAGGTTTTTGCAGTTTTTAGAAGGCCATTAAGACAAGTTCAGTGTCACTGTGATCTTTAAAATTCTACATTTGATAATGCCTATAATAGAATAAATGACAATATTAAAGGACAAAGTGAGTTAGACGTTTTGGCAGTATGTATCAGACAACATTGTATAAAAGATGTGAAGATGAATGTGGTACACTTAAAATGTGGCTAGTGTGAGTTGAGATGTGCTCAGAGGGTTAAGTACATTTTGGATTTCATGTCCATATGCGGCTCTGTCCATTTTGTACTATTTTGTTTTTGTAGGGGCTGGGGTTACTTTCCATGAATATCTCTAATCAATACCAAACTTCCATGGCCCGTCTTGAATCATATTCTTTCATTAAAATGTTTACATCTATATTCATCTCTTCTTATTTATATCTCATTATTTCCCTCTCCCTTTTAAAAACTCACATAGGTTCTTAATGACAGGCTACCATGTTTTATTATTTAACAGGAGCATATATTTATGCCTGTCTCTGGAGTATTAATTAATTGGTTCTTGAAATATAGTTCTACCTAACAACTATGTTTCTCATTCCAAGCATGTAGCAGAGTGTGAACACATAAATGGCTCTTTTAAATACATGCTGGATTGAGTTTCTGAATATGTTTTGGTAATTTAAAAAAGCTCATATGTGAATATGTGATAGTATTCAAAATACTTTTCACATATAGAGCCTTACTTATTTGATCTTCCTAGCAGTTTTATATTAGATAGGCAAGGCAATTATTTCCTTCATCTTAGAAGATCAAATAGGGACTTAAAAAGGACAATATAAAATTGTAGATCCTTTGAGATAAATTTTGTTTTTTATATAATGAGGTTTCTTCTTTTTGAGGTGAGGAAGTTTTGACGATTCTCTATCATGGAAGAATATGGCCTAGTCTTGTCCAAGCTTGTCTGCAGTTATTTTGCATCTATTTGTAACCAGAATTCTGGGATTTTGTCCACTCAGGTATAGGTCCACATCAGTGATTTTTTGGGCAGATCAGTGGGAAAACTTCTTGTAAGCATATACCAACCACTGAATGTTCTTTAGCATTTTCAGATTCTTTGGGTATTCAAAGAAATTTCTGTCCCATATGTCAACTCAGTCTAATAGTAGTGTATGTTTGTAGTGCTCTGTTCAGAAAATTCTGAGGCACTGTTTAGTATTAACAACAAAGTGTTTAGTGAGAGTGAAGGAGAGAGGTTCTTATGCTCTGTATTTATCATTTTAGTAATAGGTTAGCTTTTATTTTAAGTCAATACCTTTTTGATAAATATTCCTGATATACAGTAAGTTTCCTATCTTCTTCTTTCTCTTCTTTTTTCTCAAAGCTGATCAGAAAGGTCAGAAAAATGCCACTGCTGGATGTTATGGTCTTTTTCTAATCAGATGGGATCATCTCTGGCTCATTTACTTTCTCCATCCCCAACTTTTACAAAATAACTAGGTACAGCTAGGCTCTCAACTAACTTTTATGGTTTATCCACAGATTTTGTACCTTACTTTAGGTTGAACTAAAAGTTTCTTTCAGAACTTGGTGTGTTAAGTTAAACAGGAAATTAAATCACTAATACAAAATTAAATCTTTTTTAAATGTAGTCTCATTGGAATTTTTCTATATACAAGAATAGAGATATATACAGGATAAAGCCTAAAATACAGTGAACAGTCACATATCCATTATTTATATATAATTTAGTTATCCATTCTTAAATTTCACAAAAGTTTGAGTATTGGCACTGTGACAGGCACTGTGCTGATTGCTAGGAATATAACAGTAAAAAAATGTATAAGAATCCAGCACTCACAGAGACTGCATTTTAGTGGAAAAATTAAAAAAATGTTTTAGAATTTTGGTTTTGATTTGGTCAACTTTTAGTCATTTTTGTTATTAGAAAAAGTTTAAAGAAAAATTCATGGGTAAATGACAATGAGTCACATTTTTAATAAAGATTTTTCTCTTATCACATATCATTTTGAAGTTAGGACCCAGGCTCAGACATTATTTTTTTTATTTACTTATTTTCTAAGTTTTTTTAAATTAATGATAACGTAAAGAGTCAAATGTTTAGAAATCGTAATTTAAGTATATTAAGAAAGTACACTGTGAAGGTGTTTCAAACAATAAATTTTTGGATTTCCTAATTAATCTTCCCCACTATAGATACTGGTTCTTTTTTGTTTTTATCCATAATAAACAGAATTTGGAAACTAAAGAGTTAAAGAGTTTAGAAGTATGAGGAATGACTGGAAGACCCTTTAGAAGATTTCACTTGATTTTGACAGAATTGACATTTCTTGCAGATTCTTTGTATATTTTAAAATTATGATTTTGAATTATTTTCTCAATGAAATTCAAATTCTTCATCTTTCAGATCTTGACAGAGCAAGTATGTACTCAAGTTGTACACAAACCACATCCAGAGCCAGATTCTACAGTGAAAATTCAGAATCCAAGTGAGCAAACAACATTTTTTTTCTTATATTCCCTGTGTTTTACTTTTCATCCTTGTGACTTATTTGTTTTGTGACGGAAAGTATGCAGCTCTTAATTCCCTTCTCCTCTCATATGCGCATCTCCCTACACCCCCTCACCTGACAACCACCAGTTTTCTGTATTTATGAGTCCATTTCTGTTTTTTTGTTTTTTGGATTCCACACATAAGTGAAATCATATGGTATTTGACTTTTTTCACTTAGCATAGTACCCTCTAAATCCATCCATGTTGTTGCAAAAGGCAGGATCTCATTCTTTTTTGACTAATATTCTGTTGTGTACATATACATCTTCTTTGTCTGGTGATGGACACTTAGGCTGGTTCCATATCTTGGCTATTGTAAGTAATGTTGTAGCAAACAGAGGTACATACATCTTTTAGAATTAGTGTTTTCATCTTCTTTGGGTCAGTAGCCAGTAGTGGAATCGTTGGATCATAATGATAATTCTATTTTTGATTTTTTGAGGACCCTTCATACTGTTTTCCACAGTGACTACACCAAGTTACATTCTCACCAACAGTGCGTGAGAGTTCCCTTTTCTCTACATCCTCACCAACACTTATTATTTCTTATTTTTTGGATACTAGCCAAATGTTCTTTATTGTAAGTCTTATATTTTGAAACTAGCCAAACATTCTTTATTGTAATGCAGTAGTAACATAGTAATGTGGAAAACTAAATCAAAACTTTTCATAACTGGTGATTACCATAGTTCATGATACTTATAACTCACCTATCATAATAAGGCTGAGTTGAAATTGAGTAAAACTTTTTGAGGGGAAGATATGATGGAGTTATGAATCTTGACCTCTTTTTGTTGTTGTTGTTCATTTATAGTGATTCTTAAGGTGGTGGCAACTCTGTTAAAAAATTCTACACCAAGTCCAGAACTGATGGAAGTTCGTCGTTTATTTTTATCTGACATGATAAAACTTTTCAGTAACAGCCGTGAAAATAGAAGGTAAGCAGTTTCAATACTGTAATAAAACTTTATTCCATAATTGTTTTCTCTCCTTTATTTTCAGTCTCTTTCAAAAAATTTTTTCAAATCTTTCCCATATTGCTGAATAATTGTAATTATCAGGAAAGGCATTTTATGTTTCTTTGATATAATCAACATTCATTATATTTGTATTTATTTTTTATTTTTGATTATGTGGATATTATATTTTAATTGTGTCTGTAAATATACATTTTCACAAACCCCTATTTAAATATCACCATTCCTTTTGGTGACACCCATCTATTGTAATCAAGTTGGATTTGTTCATGTTCATCTACACTTCTCTCAGTTTTTGCCTGATAACTGATTGTTGTCATGCATTTTTGAGCTGGTTAGCTAAGACATGGTGTACAATCTAAGGCTATGGTTGCTTCCTGAGTCTTTAATTTCCACAAATATTTATTGAGTAATATGTATAAAGCACTGTGCTGCACAGGTTATCTTAGTATATAGTCTTGGTATAATTTAGTGGGGAAGATAACAATAAAACAGTGATTAATATATAATGTATTAAGTGCATTGTGAATGGTACATGTGATGAGGGAGTAGAGAAACAGTAGCTAAATCTGACTGGGAAAGTTAGGAAACCAATTTGAAATGATAATTTGGATTTTTCCAGGTAGAAAAATGGGAGGAAATCATTCCAGGTATAGAATATAGAATGTGCAGAATGACTGTGCACCTTACTTTATCTAGGTCAGATCATATTTTCACTCTTTATCTAAATTTCAAAATAATAAATTCTAATATAAATTAGGTGTTTTTAATGAGTTTTTTCCCCACTAGGTGCTTATTGCAGTGTTCAGTGTGGCAGGATTGGATGTTTTCTCTTGGCTATATCAACCCTAAAAATTCTGAGGAACAGAAGATTACCGAGATGGTCTACAATATCTTCCGGATTCTTTTGTATCATGCAATAAAATATGAATGGGGAGGTTGGAGAGTCTGGGTGGATACACTCTCAATAGCCCATTCCAAGGTAACAAGAGATTCAGTATTTTATATCATCTGTGTTTCAGCTGCGGATTAAATGTCTGTAAACACTCTTCTGGTGCCATCTTGTGGACAATTTACATTATGGCCCATTCCTTTAGCTCACCTTTCTCTCTTTTTTGTTTTTGGTTTTATTTTCTCTGTTTTCATAAACTGTTAGAGCATGAAATCTTTTGTAGGTAATTTAACTGAAACCCCAGTTTTGTGAATTAAGAATTTTAGACCCCACAAGTTACCCCCACATGTATTTTATAGCTTGAGTCTAAGTCAGTAGCTCTTTTACCTAAAACATACCTACTGGTTCTTAAAAGAATATTTCATGAAATATACTCTGAAATACCTGTTTTAAGACTTTTCAAAAGAGCCATAAATTGCTTTTATTTCCAAGTGAAACATAATCGTTTAATGGTATTTTTAATTGCATTATCTTTTTTTCTTAATTCTAAGAATCTGTATATCTATTTTAACTATTATCTGATATTGGTAAGAGTGAGTAGTGGGTTAAATTAACAGTTTTTGTGCACATTAGATTCTGTAAGATTTCTCATTATGTGGTGTCATAGAAAAAGCATGGGTGTTAGAAGTTTGGCTTTTACTCTAGTCTATGCCACAATTCAGTTTTGTGACTTAAGAAAATTCATTCAGTTGTTTTGTGCAGCGATTAGAAAAAAATTTTTTTTAATGTTTCTAAGATGTACAGGTAGTAAATATCTTAGGTTTTGGGAGCTGTACAGCCTCTGAGGCAACTATTTAACTCTGCCGTGTAGTGTGTAAATAGCCATAGGCAGATACATAAAAAACTGAATATGGCTGCATTCTCATAAAACTTCATTTACTGAAACAGGTGATAAAGCAGACTTGGTTCATAGGCCATAGTTTGTCAGCCCCTACTTTTGGGACTTGATTTCCTCTTCTGTAAAGTAAAGGGGTTTTTGTATCAAGATAATTTCCAAAGGAAGATCCCTCTCAACCTAAAATCCTATTATCATTTAAGTATAAGTCAGTATAATGTGTGCCTATAAGGAAAGATCTTGAACTTTATTTTTTCAATTTTATTTTTAAGTTTTTTAAAATTTATTTGAGAGTGAGTGAGATAGAGAGAGCGTGAGCATAAACAGGGGGAGGGGCAGAAGAGGAGAGGGGCAGGAAGCCTGCCTGGGAGCTAGATCTCTTGACTCCAAGATCATGACCTGAGGCTGAAGGCAGATGCTTAACCAGCTGAGCCTCCCAGGGGCCCCTATTATTTTCAATTTTAGAAGAGCTTTTTTATTTCTTTTAAAACTTATGTTTTACAATATATTGGCACCTTTTATCATTACATTAACAAATTTTAAAGTAGTGTTTTATAAGAAAAACATTGCATTTTTGTGAAAAAATATATATCATAATTATTTTTAAATAAGTCTATGTAAAGTAACCAATTAAAGTAGCTTATATAGGGCACCTGGGTGGCTCAATGGGTTAAAGCCTCTGCCTTCGGCTCAGGTCATGATCTCAGGGTCCTGGGATCAAGGCCTGCATCTGGCTCCCTGCTCAGCAGGGAGCCTGCTTCCTCCTCATTCTCTGCCTGCCTCTCTGCCTACTTGTGATCTGATCTCTCTCTCTCTGTCAAATAAATAAAATCTTAAAAAAAGGGTGCCTGGGTGGCTCAGTGGGTTAAAGCCGCTGCCTTCGGCTCAGGTCATGATCCCAGGGTCCTGGGATCGAGGCCCGCATCGGGCTCTCTGCTTGGCAGGGAGCCTGCTTCCTCCTCTCTCCTCTCTCTCTGCCTGCCTCTCTGCCTACCTGTAATCTATCTCTCTCTCTGTGTCAAATGAATAAATAAAATCTTTAAAAAAAAAATCTTAAAAAAAAATAGCTTATATAAAGATAAAATTGTGATGTTTAACAGTTTAAAAATATATATATTTATAGATATATGTTATTTTAAAAAAATCTTAGTTGTTGGAAGTATGCACACATGTGAGTAATGGATGGTGAAAATTGATATAGCAATAGTACTTTGAATATTATATATTATTAGCCAATTTTCTGTTTTAGCTGAACTCATATATGTAAGAATTCAACTGGCATATTAGGTTAGAGTAACATTGAAATACTTAATTTAAAAGAAAAGATTACTGTACTTAAAACTTTAATGTTGCTAGTTTATAAGTCATATAATAAGTCATATCTACTTTTGATGATTATTTCCAATTAATGGAATTTACCTTCAAATTAATTTGTACTACATTTGAAATCTTAAAATTTTTGACACCAATTTTGCTAGTACCATAACTTTATTTCTATTTTTTTTCTTCTCAGTATATATATAAAACATCTTAATTTTTTTTTCACTTATTCCTAAGGTCACTTATGAAGCACATAAGGAATATCTAGCCAAAATGTATGAAGAATATCAGAGACAAGAGGAGGAAAACATTAAAAAGGGGAAAAAAGGGAATGTGAGCACCATCTCTGGTCTTTCATCGCAGACTACAGGAGCAAAAGGTGGAATGGAAATTCGAGAGATTGAAGATCTTTCACAAAGCCAGAGTCCAGAAAGTGAGACAGATTATCCTGTCAGCACAGATACTAGAGACTTGCTCATGTCAACAAAAGTGTCAGATGATATTCTTGGAAATTCAGATAGACCGGGAAGTGGTGTACATGTGGAAGTGCATGATCTTTTAGTTGATATAAAAGCAGAGAAGGTAGAAGCAACAGAAGTAAAGCTCGATGATATGGATTTATCACCAGAGACTTTAGTAGGTGGAGAGAATGGTGCCCTTGTGGAGGTTGAATCCTTATTGGATAATGTATATAGTGCTGCTGTTGAGAAACTCCAGAACAATGTACATGGAAGTGTTGGTATCATAAAAAAAAATGAAGAAAAGGATAATGGTCCATTGATAACATTAGCAGATGAGAAAGATGAACTTCCTAATAGTAGTACGTCATTTCTCTTTGATAAAATACCCAAACAGGAGGAGAAACTTCTTCCTGAACTTTCTAGCAATCACATTATTCCAAATATCCAGGATACACAAGTACATCTGGGTGTTAGTGATGATCTTGGATTGCTTGCTCACATGACTGGTAGTGTAGACTTAAGTTGTACATCAAATATAATAGAAGAAAAAGAGTTCAAAATCCATACAACTTCGGATGGAATGAACAGTATTTCTGAAAGAGACTTAGCGTCATCCTCTAAAGGGTTAGAGTATGCTGAAATGACTGCTACAACTCTGGAAACTGAGTCATCTGGTAGCAAAATTGTACCAAATATTGATGCAGGAAGTATAAT
This sequence comes from Ailurus styani, assembly GCA_002007465.1. NCBI lineage: Eukaryota > Metazoa > Chordata > Mammalia > Carnivora > Ailuridae > Ailurus > Ailurus styani. The sequence continues at coordinate 1,309,456 of LNAC01000387.1, read as the reverse complement.
TTCAGACACTGAGAGATCTGACGATGGCAAAGAATCAGGAAAGGAAATTCGAAAAATCCAGACCACTGCTACAACACAAGTGAGTTATTCTACATGAGTTCTAAAAATTCATCAAGCAGATAACGAGTTGTTAGCACTGCAGCAGTTTAAGAGTCATTTCTTATCAGTTACACCATGTTTATACTTAATTATGGTATTGTAGTAATTTATGGAGTCAAATAGTGTGGGAGAGACATTTAAGATACCTGAATTGTATTTCCAGCTCTGCCACGTTTTATCTGTGTAACTTGGCTAAACCTCTCTGGGCTTGAATTTCCTTATACAGTACAAGAGGTTGTACTTGATTAAAATATGACCTTTCAGGGCTCTACCCATTCTAATAGCTTATGACTCTGTGGCTAAATTTACACATTTTGTACTCAAGATCTTCATTCTGAATACTTGCTTAATTTTAACCTTTTAAGCTTCAGGCCCAACCCTCTTCTGAATAGGGGACCTGGAGCCCAGATTGAACTGATAAATGAAATGAAGGGGAAGGGAAAAGGGAACTGTTATTTAGCGAGTGCCTACTGTGTTCCAGGCACTGCGCTATATGTTTTCAGATTTAATCCTCACAACCACCCTATGAGGCAGGTAATATGGCTGAGAAAATTTGCAGTTATTAGCAGTGAAAATTTTCTTTACAACCACATGGCTAAGAATCTGTTATGAGAAAACTAAAGACTTGGGTCTGGCAGTGAGGAAACGTTAGTGCTGCAGTTCTGGCCTCACTAGAATAAAGCTAAAAATAGATGATGTTTTCTGATATGAATGTTAAATTGTGGAGCTTTGAGTTTTAAGACTACTTCCTTGTTTTCTAGGCTAAATTACCTTATGGTTAAGAATCGAAAAATACTTTTACCCTTAATGATTTGTTTTTTGGTGGTTCTCCAGGTTTTCCACTCACCTTTTAATGTCCTCAAAGATAAAATTAACATGTTTCCATTAGAATTATATTATAAAGAGTAAACCATACCTTTCTGGTATCTTTGTACTCTAATAACAGTATTATATTCTGTGTTTGGAAAATAAAAACAGAAACAAACAAAAAATATCTTCTGTGTATGGGAAAGGTATTTTTATTTTTTCTCTGTTAACTGCCAGTTTCCATTTTTTGTTGTACCACAGTGATAACTGGGAGGGAGTGGAGATACTGCATTAGGTAAAGACTTAAAGGAAAGCATGGTGCCTTGTTTATTGAACATAATAATCACTGGGCTGGCCTGGTTTTCACTTAGAGTTTGTAGGCATTTTCTGGTTTTCTCACTTATCAAATAAATGTGCTGTTTTTCTAAATTTAAGTATTGTGTGAGTAACTCAAAATAGACTTTTGAGTTAACTTGAATCAGTTTAAGTAATATTTTTTAATCTTGTATTTCCAATTATAGTTAGTTGATGACATATATCCAGTACACTTCAATTTGAGTTATATGCTCACCTTCCTAAGGAAGAAATGTGGTCTAATATGAAGACTCCATAAACAGGAGTAAAGAGGACTTGGTTTTCTATGTGAACTTTGGTGTTAGACCTGAGGTATTTGATTACCTTGCCTAGTTTTTGAAACAGTAAAATAAAAGTAATAACAGTAGCCTCTTCGGCTCAAAAAGGTTTCTGTCCAAGGGATCACCAGATGACTATATATGTAAAATATATTAACTTACCAAAGTCACATGCAAAGGCTTTACTCACTCACTCACTTGACTATACTTGCTGTTTTCTTTTTGAAACGAGCCATTTCTTTTACAGTCTACAAAAGTTCACCTTTTCTTTCTCTAGGCTGTTCAGGGTCGGTCTATTACACAGCAGGACAGAGATCTCCGTGTTGATTTAGGATTTCGAGGAATGCCCATGACTGAGGAACAACGGCGCCAGTTCAGCCCAGGCCCGCGCACTACAATGTTCCGTATTCCTGAGTTTAAATGGTCTCCAATGCACCAGCGACTTCTCACCGATTTACTATTTGCATTAGAAACGGATGTACATGTTTGGAGGAGGTAGAAATATTTCTTTTCTTAAATAAGGCAACTTTCATTTTTCACTTAAGAAAATGAATATTTTAGGGCACCTGGGTGGCTCAGTGAGTTAAAGCCTCTGCTTTCAGCTCAGGTCATGATCTCAGCGTCCTGGGATCGAGGCCCGCATCGGGCTCCCTGCTCGTCAGAGAGCCTGCTTCCTCTTCTCTCTCTCTCTGCCTGCCTCTCTGCCTACTTGTAACCTCTCTCTCACTCTGTGTCAAATAAATAAATAAAATCTATTAAAAAAAAAGAAAATGAATATTTTAAATTAGTGACATCAGTTGATCTGTAAGGGAATTATATCACTGAATAATCTCACAAATTGAATTTACTAAAAATAATCCAACATTGAAATTTTGTATAGAAATGTGAATACTTGGACAAAGGTTAGAAGGCCTAGGGCTCAAATCAAAAGCTACCTAAGAATTTAAATGCCTACAATTAAAAAGCAAAATTTTGAAATCTGGTATTGCCTATTCTGTATATAAAAGAGATTTAACAACAGCAATAATAAGGTTCAGTTTTGGTTCAAAGCTATTTCCACATTTTCATTCTTTTTCTGTTAAAATTAATACCATATACTAAATTTATTCTTGGTAATAAGATTATAACATATAGTGTTAAAATAAAATTTTAAATCGCCTTATGGCATCTATTTTTAGAGTCTTTACCCTTAAAGTAGTTAGTATCAGTTCGTATATAATCATTTAAAGAAACAGTCTACATAAATTAAATCATCACTTAAGGAAAACAAAGTCTGCATAAATTAAATCATTACCTTGCTTCACTTTCAGTTAATTTTCTAATAGCAAATATGCAACAAATTAAGCAGTTACGAGAGTATGTCATTTATGTGTGCATGCACATAAGTTAGGAAGTTGATGGCTGTAACAGTACCCCACTGTCATTGACTTAAACAGTCAGTGGCATGGACTTCTCTGGACTAAAGGAGACTTGTCTGCTTCTCCTCATTTACCTTCTGTGGATCAAGGTGGCTGATTCACCTCCCAGCACCAGTTCAACATAGGAAACTTGCCCAAACCAGAGGCAGGGTCTCTCCATGCTCCTTCATCCCTTTCTTCATTCCTCCTCTTCCTTTTTTCCCTCTCCCTCCTCCACCTCTCTCTCCTCTTTTTCTTCCCCCCATTTTCTTTTCCTTCTTCTCTTTTTCTTCTTCCTCCAGGACCTCAACTTTTTCCCTTTCCCACTTCTTACTCCCCCCCATTTCTTCTTTTCTAAAAGAAGCCCCTCAAGAAATATCCCCCTTACCTCTCATGTGCCAGCAGTCAATCACCAGCAAAGGGGAAATGGGGTTATAATGACTGACTTACATAGAGCAATACTGGTTAATAACTAACCTAGTAGCTGGAGAAAAGCCAACCTTCCCTATACCTGATCAGCTCAACAATAGAACAAAATCTAGATTGTGTTAGCAGGAAAGAAGGAATAACTATTATGGAAAACAGTCAGTGTCTGCCATAGAAAGTTTTTACTTCTAAATTTTATTTGATCAGTTTGTCCTTAGTCTACTTACGTGATAGAAACAATGGTCTTTCCATTGCTAGTGTTGTTATATGCTAAATTACCTAAGGATGCTAAATAAGGAAACTAGAATACAATGAAATACATTACGGTTAATATGACTACCAATGGAGATGTATAGTGTAACTTACTAATTAAAATATTAGTAGTCCCCAAATGAGAACTAGTCAACTTTTCTTCCTTTAACATAGGATGGAAACATAACATACACACAGATACCATGTGTCTCTGTTCTCTTTCACGAGCTCTCAAAATTTCCCAAACAGAATTTTACTTAATTTTTTAAAAGATTTTATTTTTATTTATTTGAAAGAGAGAGAGCATGTGCACAATCAGGGGAAGGGGAAGGGACAGAGGGAGAGGGAGAAAAGCAGACTCCCCACTGAGCAGGGAGCCTGATGAGGGGCTCCATCCCTAAGATCATAAACTGAGCTGAAGGCAGATGCTTAAACAACTGAGTCACCAGGTGCCTCTAATTTATTTTTTTTAAAAAATAGCACTTATTTTTAGGATTAGGCAAACATCTTGACGTCTAAGATGTTATAGATATTAGTCTATAATTGGGAAGAGTGAGAATCATTGACTTAAAATTGCTCATCTGAAGATTGAATATCAGCTACACTAAAGATGAACTGGTATCTGGCCTTCCATTCAGTTGCTGATGCTTTGTCTTCAGAGAATTTATCCATAACCAACCAGTGTTAGACAAGCATGTTCTCTCATCTTGCCACCCTCATGTGATATGACAAGAAGCATGACTGATTCTTTTTGCTATCAGTAAGATACATCATGAGCAATGGAAGGTCTTTTTCTTACAGCAAATACCGTGAACATTACTTAACTTCACACAGAGAGAGAAGAAAGTGACCACACCCCTCCCAGTGAACCAATGCTGAGTCCTTGGAGTGAATGAGGCCTCAGTTGGTTTCACTGTCTTCTTAACTGGATCTGTTACAGTGTTTAAGTCCTATAGCACTTTGCCCTGTTTCCAACATTGGAGTAGCCACTGGATACCAGATACCATTGAATTCCTCTAAAAATAGGATGATGAGCTTTTGTTTCAGTCTTTTATAAAATTGAATCCTTTTGGTTGACGGAATTGGTTGTTGACATCAGTATGGAAACCAACTGGCTGCTTTCCTTGACGAGCCCAGCTTCCCTTGACGAGCCCTTTGACACATGGATACCATTTCATGTCTATAGCTGTTTGTAGGATGTTGGGGCAAAAGTGAAACTTCAAAGTTGAAAAATAAGACCAAATTTAAGAAAATTGAACAAAAAAGAACAATTGATCTTGGAGTAATCTCTTTTTTTCCATTAGAAAATAGTTCATATTCTTGACAGACATCAAACTAAAGCAGTGTATTTTTCTGGGTATCTAAATTGCATGTTTTATATGGAGAAGATGCACTGCTGAACTTTAAGGTCTTTTTCCTTTTTTTGTTCAGTAAGTCCTTGAATTTTTACTGATTTATTTATATTTCCCTAACATGTCACCTCTGTGACTAGCAGTACACATTTTCAATATGGCTGGTCATAGGTGTGGCTGCAATCTGGTGATAAACAGAAACTGCCTGAAGGGTAAACTTGGAGTTAACTATCCAATTGTTCTAGATTACCTGAGGATGGTAAATAAGGAAAACTGATTTCAACATAAAATAACTAGCTTTTGTTAAAATAAACTTTAGCTAAATTCATTGACCTAACAATTTGTCTTTGAATGTAGTTAACACACTGTATTTTTAAAGCAGGAAACCCCCAGTAATGAGTTAATACATTTGGATACAAAGAAACCCTGCAAGGATGAATGTTAAGTTTTGGGTAATATGTATCTCAATTGTAGATTATTTTCTTTTCTAATAATTCCATTTTAAATTTGCCTAGCTTTTCAACATTTTTTACTTCATAAATGTTATAAAGTTAACTTCTTAAGCTAAGAAAATGTTCATTTGTGTTTTGTTTTTCTGCTCTTTTAGCCATTCCACAAAATCTGTAATGGATTTTGTCAACAGCAATGAAAATATTATTTTTGTACATAACACAATTCACCTCATTTCCCAAATGGTAGACAACATCATTATTGCTTGTGGAGGAATTTTACCTTTGCTCTCTGCTGCTACATCACCAACTGTAAGTACTTTGCTTCCATCTAGTGGTGTGTTTTGTAATTACCTGACTAGAGCCTGTCAGTGTTTTCTGCTGTAAACATACAGATTTTAACAAGACCTACTCACCTAAGGCAACTTCTCCCCATTTCTTTTTGTCAGTGTTGGGTTTCAGCTATGTGTGTTTATGGAAATATTTCTCTGGTGATTTGATCAATACTTTGAAGAAGAGCCATAACTCTAAATGACTTAACTTTATTTTCTATATATTGACTATTTCTTTACATACATATTATGTAAACTTAAAATTTTTATTCTATTACTCTTGAACTTCTAAGTACAAGCACATGGCTATTGTGTAAGTAGAGTCATAAATATAAATTTAGAAAAAGGTCATTAGATATGCAAAACCTCATGTGAATTGCTTGAAATATTATTTCTAAACTTAATATTATTTTAAACTATATGTGGAACTTTTATATTCTTATTCTCTGAGATTTAATCTTGAAGCCAGCAAGTTGCTTCCAAAAGGGAACCAAATTAATGAATTGTTATTTAAAACTTAGGCATCTCAGAAAAACTGTAAATAACATACCATTTTTATGCTATCTGAATTTTATAATCCTTAAAAAACTCAAAAAACTTTTTGTAGACTTATGGACTGTAATAGCATTTGCTTCTGACTTTACCTAGTTCAACATTTATTTAAAAATATACCTGTCTTTCTAGATAAAACATTGAAATATATTAATAAGTTTAAAAGGCATTTAACATTAATTATATATGTTTAAAATATAATAGGTCAGTGTTAACTTTCTATTTTAGTTGTAGCTCAAAAAAATCTCTGATTTATATTAAAAAAAAAAAAGACTACATAGCTGCTTGCTCAGATAGGAAAAAATGTAGAACTCTGTTTCCCATATTGATTGTGCTCCTGCCACTATATTGGAAATTAATCCATGAGCCCAAAAAATATGCTCTCTCCACAGAGAAACTGGCTCTTTTGTTAAGATATCTTTTACTTGGTGCAGCACTGTTTCCAAATTAATCTCTGGTTTTATTTCATTATTAACCAGCTTTTCTTACATGATTCCTTTTCTTAGTATAGTTTTTTCAAAGCCATCACCCCCTAAGTATCACTGAAATTTAAATATTGGCAGCAAAAGATTGTATGCCCAACATCTGTCCCCCCTCACAGGCACATACGCTTTGAATTCATCTATGAATTTATTCAAAAAGTTGACAAAGGCAAGCAGTCTAATTCAAGAGGGAGAGCAGCAAACAGATCATCATTATTAAGGCCTTAATGAAATTAGCAGATAAGCAAGGAAATGGAGCCAGGAAGAAAAATAGTTGATGATGTGTGAAGAATGTAGATATCCTATGAGATTAATGTACCTACCATCCCTTCTCTTCAGTCTCTGATTTCTCCTGGTGATTTACACCAAATTCAGGTAAATCAAGACTTGTGTTCAAAATGCATTCTAATATTGAAACAGGGAGGGTTATTTTCCCTTCTATACATTAAAAACTGAAAAAAATCAATGTTTTCTCCTGATATTTTTCTTCGTCATTCAAAGATTTTTAATATTTTCTAAATAATCATTTGTCATCAAGAAATTTTAAAAGGTTAAATTGAAATTCATTTTATAATGTTGTAAAATTTTGTGCAGAACTGAAAATGACCTCTATATAAAATTAATAGTATGTATTAAAATTTGTATAGACTTGAAATATTCATATTACTAAGTAGTTTTCCAAATTTTTAAGCTAAAATATCTCCATCAAGATAGAGATAATATGAAATTACTAAAATGTCCATAAATGTTATGATTTACATACTATTTCACTGTAAAAATTTACTTATTTTTTATCTTATAATGAATATATAATAAAGATACTGATATTTTGAGGTTTGACTTCCAAAATTATTACCTTTACATTATGGACTACTATATTTTACAGTTTGAAACTGCTTATTGCTTAGAATATTCCTTTTTTTTTTTTTAAAGATTTTATTTATTTATTCGAGAACAAGAGAGAAAGCATGAAGTGGAGGGATAGGGAGAAGCAGGCTCTCCACTGAGCAGGCAGCTCTCCATGGGGCTCAATCCCAGGACCCTGGGATCATGGCCCATGGCAGATGCTTAACGGACTGAGCCACGCAGGTGCCCTTGCCTAGAATATTCTTAACAGACTTAGGAATTCAGATGTAGAAATTTTTTTTCATTTTCTATCTCTATATTTCTGTCATTTTGGTTCATTAACTGATTGTACCTATGCCTGGTTATACAACAGCTGGTTATGTTCTTTGAATAAATTGCTTCCTGAAAAGAAACAGCCAGAATGTTTTGTCACGCTTTATACTAGTAGAATCATGACTGGTGCTGACTGCTGAGTATTGTTTACTCTTACTTGATTGTGTAATATTTGTGCTAAAAATTGTAATGTAGTAGAGGGAAAAAGTTGGGAAAGAGGAGATCAAATAAAGAAGGAAATTAGAACTGAATATATAAAGAGCTTTTTTGGCTTAGATTTAACATGTAAAAATCCAAAAGTGAAAAAGGAAGCATTGACAGTATACAGATTAGCAAAAGGAAACATTGTTATGTAGATGCCATTATAATTTCAATCCTAGATACGTGAAGGGAGAAACATTTGATACTGATGTTCGAGTGATCTCATGATTTTGTTTAGGTTTGTGGAGTTTTAAAAATACTTATGCATTATGAATAATGCAAATATGTATTTAATGAATAAATATGAATAATGATGGATGGCTGTGATTGGCAAACTTTTTCTGTATGTGTCAGATGATAAATATTTTCAGTTTCGTGGGCTATATGAAATCTGTCTCAACTACTCAACTCTGCTGTTGTTGTGCAAAAGCAACCATAGACAGTTACATAAAAGAATGTGTGGGTTTGTCTCAATAAAACTTTATTTATAAAAACAGGCAGTGGGGCAGAGTGACTTATGGGTCATAGTTTACTGACTGCTGACTTAGAGCATAATCCTCACATAAAATACAAATGTCATAGTATAAAGTTTTAGTGGGAAAGCTATTATTTATTACTGACCATTGAAAATTCAATAGTTAGGGCTTAAGATAAACTCATTATTTCCTATTAAACAAGAACTTGAATTTGAGTTACTGAATACTTAGTTTAATTTTTAGAACAATTTCATTGAACACTGTGGTCATTATGTCCTATTAGAAGATATTAACTTTTCACATTGAGCCATACTAATTTTTTTTAGCATTTGACATGTCTAGTGTTGAAATTGTATTTAATTTTGAGAGGTTAAGTAGAATGCTAGGTATTCCTTTTCCATTTTACCAAGGTGAACAACAACATCAGTTGTATTTATTTCTACTAGCAATGAACATGTGGATACAGAAATTAAAAATACAATACCGTATGTAATCGCTCAATATGAAATGCTTATATTGATATACTTGTAAATATAACAATGAATATACGATATTTTTATTCCCAAAACTACAAAAGAATGGTAAAAGCAATCAAAAATGGTCTAAATAAGTGGAGACTATACCACGTTTATGAGTTGGAGATTCAAAGTAATAAGGGTAACACTTATCCCCAGATTGATACTTAGATGTATTGCAGTTCCTCTCAAAATCCCACCAAAATTTTTTGTAGTTATAAAAACTACTTTTTAAAAAATTCACATGGGCTAGTTAAAACAGTTTTGAAAGAATCATTATATATTAAACACAATAATCAGGACTGTGTGGTATCTTAGGGAGACATAGTTCAATGGAACAGAACAAAAACACAGAAATGGACTCCCAAATACACAACGTTTTTTTTCCCACATACGTTCATCAGTAGCTCACTTAAGGAAGGATATCCTTTTCAAAAACAGAGTAATGCTAGGTTTTCTTTATAGTTCTTCATTGAAAAAATCATGATACAAAGCTCAACTTAGGAATGTATCTTTCCCATTTTTCAGTATAAGTATGGATCGCAGATAAGTATGGAAATCTCATTTTCATCAAAAACAAACTTGTTTCTCATCATCAGTGAGATTCAGATACAATCTTTTTGAAGTTAGGATTCAATATAGAGTGTATGGATTTTGCCATAAGATAAATCTGTATTTTAATCTGGGTTCTACCACTTACTAGGTAGGACCTCACAATTTCTTCATTATGAATAGGTGTTAATTATGCTTATTTAACAGGGAATTTGTGAAAATTAGGATAAGTAATAAGTGTAAAGCTCATTAGATGGAGAAGGCTCTTTATGTTTCCTTCATTTAGTTCTTTTTGGAACTGTTTACTTAGAACTGTGTCATGATAGAGTAATTTTCCCATTTATAAGATAATCTGCAGTATTCAGAATTTTAAAATAGGATATTTGAGGCAAATTTATTTATAATGGGTGATTTATTTTGATGGCAAAATATTTACATGGTATAGTCTTTTTGTCTGCCATCCCAGTGGGATTGGCATCGTGGTGGTCTGTTTTCTCCTGTGAGATCTCATATGAATATACTAATTCCCACTAGGGATAACATTTGTGTATTGCTGTTGCAGTATTATCATGTAAGAAAAGTTGAACTGTTTAATGTTACTTGTAAGTAATATTTCAGTGGGAACTTTAAGAAAAAAGAGTATATGTACACAATATCAGTGAATACCTTGAACTTAATATTCATTGAAGAGGCAGGACTTTTTGGAATTTTAGTTTTGCCTGGATTATTTAAAGTCTTATGTAGCATAGAAAATAAATTACAAAAATAGTTTCAAGTCTATAAATTAGAACAATGTTTTTAACTTTAGTACCCAGGGAAAAAATTTAAACTTCTTAGTATTCAGTTTGACCAATCTTTGGTTTTGGAAAGAGGAATTATTTTTGTTGTTGTTGATTTTTTAGAATTAGTGTTTCTATGACTAGTCATTTGAACCCTTTCTTTTATTCTCTATACATTGTACAACTTGGTCATGAGTGAAAGCAAGGAGTTGTAGAAAAAAAATGAAGAGAAGCAAAGAACATGGATCTAGCTACAAATTGCTTAATCATCTTGTGATTTTAAGTTGATCATTTTGGTCAACCATCTAGAACACTGAATGTTTAGAATTTAATTCAGTGTTACATATGGTTTTATTTTGTCTGTTAAGAAAAATAATAGTGACTGATATTTCCGGCTTTCCTCATAGTTTCATAATCATGAAAGAAGAGCAATATTTTCTGTCAAAAAATGATGATATGGTCTTAAATTTAGTTTATATTTCTTTATTGTTCTCAGAATGTGGAGTTAATAGATTTGGACAAATTAATTTTTCTTTTGTTTGTCTCATAATACTGATCATACTGTAGTATTCTGAGGAGGTTTTTATGCATTTTCCTTTACAGTGTACCATGAAAATGGTGTTTTTTTAAATTTATTCTCACATATATTTGTTGTCAAAAATCAGAGAAGAGGAACAGTTGATGACTTTTATTGTGAAACTAAATTCTAGCCAATCTTTTGACTATATTGAATATAATTCTTGGTTAAGACTCTGAAATTTAATATAATATCTATGTAATTAGCTTATTATTTCACATGCAGTCCTGAGTAGTGTATCAATAAGTTCTTTTCTAGCAAGGAAAAATGGTTTTTAAGTTATAATCACTACAGTATTTTATTCTTTGACTCCTGGGGATTTTGTTCTATAGGAAGGGCTCCAAATATTTTAGAAAACAAATTATAACATGATTCTTTAATGAAAATTCTGGAAGATTGGTATAAAGAACTTATTTCCTTAAGTCATTTCTGCTTTAACCAGTACTGAGTTAGGGCTTTTACAAAGAAATCATTTTAGTTTATTTATTAAAATGCTTCCTTAGGCATCTGCTAGGAAAATATATTTATTTTATAAAATAGAATATGCATAATATCTAGCATATGAACTATATATATAAATAATATATATATTATTTGTGCATAGTTACTCTAATGAAAAAATAAACATTAGTCTAAATATTTGATATTTAATCTTAATCATATGTAATTTATAAAAGGAATATCTCTTCTAAGAACTTTGCTTCTAATAAAATAATCAAATATAATTTTTAAATATATTATTTTGTGTTTCAATTTTACATTGTATTTTCATTTAATTTTAATAATTTCCTTTTCTTGTACTTTTTTGATCTGTTGTCTGTTTTGTCTAATGCATGTCCAGGGTTCTAAGGTTAGTATTATTACTTCAGTAATTTTCAGGTTTTCAGTTTTCAGTTTTATTTTTGCTTATTTATAAAATTTTTGACTTGGTTATATTTTGAGTTTCCATACCATCTTTAGGATTAGACATATCTTTGGTATATTTAAAATATTCATTAAAAAGATTTTTTTCTCAATGCACTGATGAATTATTACCTTATTATTCACAATAACCTTTAGACTAAACTATTGTAATATAATGAAAGCAAATTTCAGTCATACATACAGTCAGATGTTAATTGATTCCAATGAAAGGAAATTGGATGGGATGTATATTAAGATTTTATGATAATCATATGTGAGTGATCTGTTATTAAATTTATGTTATAATGTTTATATAACATTTCATCAAAATTATAAATTACTTTTATATGGAGTTAATTAAGAACTCCCATTTTGGTTTTTGTATAAAGAATGCCTTTTATTTAAAAATTTTATTTTGTTAATTCAAAAATAACAGTTTGGCAGATTTCATGGCTAATAATTCTGTTAATAATTTTTCTATGTAATTCAGTCATTTAAAAATGAAAGCATATTTCGAAGGTTAGACCTAGTAGAAGACCACAAAAGACATGAATATAAGACTATTAACTAATAAGGTGATAACTAATAAATAAATTTTATAATTTGAGTAATTCAAAATGATGAGTTTCTTTGAGAATGCAACTACAGATATTCTAGAATTCTAGTATCTTTGAAAATTTATTGAGAATATTTGATAACCTAAGCAATTGCCAGATCTTCCATTCTAAGATACTTGTATTAACTGAGATTTCAAAGAGTTATTATGTAAATGGTTTTTTTTTTGCTTTTTAATATAAACTATTGTGATCACAGATTTTTAATTCATCCTATGAAATAATTCTGTATATCAATGAAGTGCTAGGAAATAAGGAATCTGTATTTAAGAAATCCAAGTAATGAATTATTTCTTTAGACCATGGATACTGAATCAGCATAATGTAAATCAACAATTGAAAACAGATTTTTGTCTGTTTTCAATCTCATTTTAGAGAGAATGGTTTTAACACTATTTTGCTGTTAAATGGAAGGAAGAAAGGTTGTTACATTTTATACTCCATTTAGAATTGAATTTAGTTATATAGTGCTTGCAGTAGTCACCTGTCATTTTTATTACCCATCTTGTGCTCAAGAAGTGTTTTTAGAGGTGTTTTTTTTTCAATCAGTGTTTTCTGCTGACTTTTCCATTTTAATGTGAGCCAGGAATATGTTTAAATAGAATGATGGGCCTAAACAATATCAAAATGGAACATTAAATAGGAGTAGATACCTATAATATATGCTTACCTTGTAGTTGAATTTATCATTGGGTGAAGAAGTAAGGTTAATCAATATGGCTAGTGTGTCCATTTTCAGAAAATTTAAGCAGCAGTATTTTTTATTTATAAAGCACTTTTTACTTTTCTCTGCCCCTTGTGGCATTGAGAAAATGAGGCCTGGTTATAATGAATCAAAATAATTAAAATGTTACATAATACAGAATGAAAACTAAAATAAGAAATGGTGCTGTTGCTTATAAAATACAAAGTCACACATATTCAGAAATACTACTTTCTAACATTCCCTTTGAAAGCAAGAAGTTATATTTTATCATGGATAATACTTTAGTGAAAGTACCTAACTAGAGCGCTACTGATTCTTCTTGTTGCTAGTGTCTTATAGGTCACAAATTAATAACTTTAGAGGAATTAATGATCTTCTTGATTATTTTTACCCTAGAGTTTTATTGTATGTGTGAGATACCTATTGGCTTAGTTTATTCTGAAATGGGTAAGAAATTACCATGTGTTCTCATTTGACAGTCTCATTTTGATGCTGATTGGAAGTGCCATATATCCTTACTATTACTCATCATGCATTTATACTAAAGAGAAATTAAAGCATACCTTTTAATAAACGAGAGTGAAGATTTTAGGAAAGTATCAATTTTATCTCTTTAGTAATAAAATAAGACAGAAGTAGTATAAATACAGATGTACAGTTATTCCTAAATATCTTTATGGAATGATCTTAAGTTTGGAATATAGCTTTTACAAGTGATAACATTTAAATTTAACCTTCATCTTAAAAATGGACTTTTCCTTTTTTCAAGGATAATTCATAGGTAAACGAGTTAAATTTGACAACCAGTTCTTTTGATATGTGGAATTAGTTTATAATTTATTATTTATTTTGTTTAGAAATTATACTAGATATGCTGAACTACTGTTTACCTGTAGCATGTATGTGTATGTATTATATTTCCAAATTTTAAACAAAACTTACATCTTCTTTTTTAAAGACGGAATTGGAAAATATTGAAGTGACACAAGGCATGTCAGCTGAGACAGCAGTAACTTTCCTCAGCCGATTGATGGCAATGGTTGATGTACTTGTATTTGCCAGCTCTCTAAATTTTAGTGAGATTGAAGCTGAAAAAAACATGTCTTCTGGAGGTTTAATGAGACAGTGCCTCAGGCTAGGTAAGTCTGTTAAGAATAACAGTGCATGTTAAATAATTACCTACAGATTAGTTTTTTGATGTTCTGTGGTTTGTAAGTTATTGATGATACAAGTTAATGGTTATGTTGTATAGAGATTACCTTGTAATTCTTGACAATTACAAAATTTTAAAAATTATGGTATCATCACATTGGAGATTTCAAGAAATTGATCATCTTTAATGGATTATAATTTGAAATGAAGTCAAATATATTTTGAATTGTTTCAGAATCAATAGGGCTATAACATTTTTCATTGACATGATTTTAATGTAAATCCAGTTAGGACCAAAACAGGTAAACTAATGTAGAAATAGTTGTCCTGACCCACAAATACGCCAGAAGTCCAGTGACATAGTTTTTATACACAGAATGCCAAAGGATAAAACTGACTATGCCAGTGTCACTGTTTCTCAGAGTAAGCAGTTAACACCAGCATACATTACTATACCTATACTGTTCATTTACAATCCTGTGTTGCAAAGAAAAGTTAGCACTGAAAACTCTTAGTAAATTTAGTCCATCTCTGTACATCCTTTCTTCTATATCCTACCTTTCTTAAAAGGGAAATTTATGTACACTACTTAGACTTTATAAGGGACCAGAAAGCAATTGTCTTTATACTTGCCTTGGAGCATGAGTAGGACACAAGAAAGTAAGGCATTAAATAGGAAGAAAATTTCTGATGTGTACTCTTTTTAACCATAATTTTTAAAAATTATATAAAAATCTACACGTGTATAGTTTCAGGGATAAATTGTCCTGATCCAAGGTAGGAATAATAACTTGCTTTAAGAATGATGGACTGAAACCTACTTCTTTTCTTTTGCATTTTTTAAAGATGCTTCTTTTCTTTTCCATTTTTTATTTTTTTTAAAGATTTTTATTTATTTCACAGAGGGAGAGAGATCACAAGGAGGCAGAGAGGCAGGCAGAGAGAGAGGGGGAAGCAGGCTCCCTGCTGAGCAGGGAGCCTGATGCGGGCCTCGATCCCAGGACCCTGAGATCATGACCTGAGCCGAAAGCAGAGGCTTTAACCCACTGAGCCACCCAGGCGCCCATCTTTTCCATTTTTTAAAGATGGGCAGGTTAAGTGGGATCATTTCGTAATCATTCTAATGGAGACATTGACCACATTGAGGTCTCTCTGACAACCAACAGGTGTGGGATAATTTACTGTGGCCATTACGGACATATCCTTTGATAATTAACAATAGCTGACAGAGTGAACCCTGAAACAGGGAATTTTTTTTTTTTTTTGACCCAGAGAGAGGTCAGATCACAAGTAGGCAGAGAGGCAGGCAGAGAGAGAGGAGGAAGCAGGGTCCCCGCTGAGCAGGGAGCTCGATTCAGGCCTCGATCCCAGGATCCTGAGATCATGACCTGAGCCGAAGGCAGGGGCTTTAACCCACTGAGCCACCCAGGCGACCCAAAATACCTCAGTGTCTTGAAACCAGCATTTATTTGTTTATTCTTAGCTTTTATTTCTGAATATATTTCAAAGCTGTACTGCTGATTTCATTTTTTCCCCAATATTTCCTAGCCAATTTACTTTTTTGTCATCTATCGGAAAGTTTTATAAGTGAATAATAATGAAGCAATTATATACCAATATGTGCTGTCTGTACATTGATTTATATTAATTGATTTATATCAATTCCATTAATCCTCACAGCAATCCTGTAAGGTGGTTACTATATTTATATTCATTTTACTTATGAGGAAACGGAGGCACACATAGTTTAAGCTGCTGGCCCAAGATCACACAGTTCCTTAGGGGCAGAGCCAGGAGTAAAATTCAGGTGGTCAGATTCCAGAACTTGTAATGTTCATTACTATATGACTTCTTAAAATAAGCAAATAAGTGAAAAGCTTATATGTATGGAATGCTTATTGACAAGGCTGTACACTTTCCCACCATGCAGAAAGGTGGGTGTTGGGACTTGTGAGATGGTCTGCATTGTGGTGCTCTGCCACTTCCTGAAATGGGGAGCTGTGCTCAGTATAGTCACCAAGTAGTCATGTTACTGAAGAAGTCTTGTCAATCAAAATAGTTTATCAAATGTGAATGTGAAGTTTCACAAAGTTTTTATTGATCTGTGAAATTCAGAATTTTAAACGATGGAGGGGGATAGAATAAGGAAGGGATATATTGGGAGCTTCAGTAATATTCTTTTCCTGCAGCTGATTGGTAGTATATGGGTATGTTGTTTTTGTTTTTTAACTATACATGTTTTATATGTACTTTTCATTACTGTATTTCATAATTTTTAAAAAAATATTTGTTTGATCTAGGAATAATGAATAGAGAAGATGGAAAGAAAGGGGAAAAAAGCTAGCAACTCTTTTCAACATGTCAGAGTCAAGAATTTATATTAATAATATGCTTTTGGTTTTTAAATAGTTTGTTGTGTTGCTGTGAGAAACTGTTTAGAATGTCGGCAGAGACAGAGAGACAGGGGAAGCAAATCTTCCCATGGCAGCAGTAAACCTCAGGAGGCTCCCCAAAGTGTGACCGCCACAGCGGCTTCAAAGGTAATTAAACATTTTCTATGTTAACCATCATGTACTTTAAAATTTGTTTAAGTATGAGAAAAAATAACATGGTATTGTGTAATCAAAGAGCAAGGATTTGGTAATCAGAGAGCTGTAGGCTTCTTCGGTGCTGGCTTTTCTTCTTCACAATTATGTTACCAAGATTATTTAACCTCTCTGAGACTTGTATTCTTTATTAAATGAAGGTATTAATAATTTCTACTTCATAGGATTTTTATAAGGATATCAGTATACATAGCTCTGAAAATTCTTAGTTATTGCTACTTTTCATAGTTAAGTACATTTTCACAGAGCTCAGTATATGAATTATGTTTTTTAAGTGGATATGTTTTTGGTGATAGATACTCCCATAATATTAAATACATATATTAAATGCCCCCCAAAATGAATGAATAGTGTATTTTGGAATATACCAGTAATTCTCATTTTAAATTAGCTCTTTATCACATGGTTAACTAACCCTTTGCGTCACAACAAAAATTTTATCCACATGACTTTTACGGTTCTGCATGACTGACCCTGGCTTACTTCTCCAAATGCAGCTTGTCTCCCCTTCCCCCTTGTTTTTGCCATTTTAGTCACATGATAAACTATTTAGTTCATCAGAGTTTTTTGGTTTTTTTTTTTGCCTTCACACTTTTTCATAGGTTCCCTTTATTTGAAGGGGCCATCCTCACTTTTCATCCAGTTAAAATCCATTCAACTCTTCAGCTTAAGTGCTACTCTTTGGGGAAAATGTTTTCAGATACCCGTACTGCCATCCCAATCTAGGGCTGTTTCCTCTATTTGATATTTTCATAAAACTGTGTATGTGTCATATCACACAGTACACTTATAATTAGATACTTGATACTGACAAACCTTTTTTCTACTCAATAAGTGAAGACATGAAATAGAAGTTTAATTCATTTAAATAGTTCTATGGCTTCAAACTTCTGCAACTTCCAAACAGAACAACCACATATTCAATATATCTATGTTGTGGCCTCTTTTTCATGTCTGTCAGAAAACATTTCTAAAATAATCAGACCATATTTTATTGCTAACAAGTCTCCAAAGTGTTCTCCATTGCTTTGAAAATGAAATATGAACACATCAGCAAGAATGCCTCATGTTATATGTGTAGGCATGGTAGATTGTACGTTACTTGAGGGCATGTGTGTATCTTACATATCTTCGTAATTCCAGAGCATATATATATGTAATACTGGCAGTACTTTGTCAAAAGAGCACTAACTCTAGAATCAAACAGGTCTGAGTTTTTATGCTGGCTCTACCCCATAACTAGTTTTGTGACCCAAGACAAACTCCTTAGTCTCCTGTGCCTCAGTTTTCCTGTCTTTAAAATGGTTACAAGTCTTAATTTACAAGGTGTTTGTCTGAACTAAATGAAAAGCAGTAATTAAAATTCTTACTTAATTCCTGACACCTAGTGAACTTTGAATTAATACTAACTCCTTTCCTCTCTCTACCAGGTCTACTCATGAAATGAATAAATAAATTAGTATTTTTGAGAGCTTTGATCTTAAAGGAATCTGTAACTAATTCACTAGATAATAGGGAGCTTTTCAAGACTGTCAAACCAACTATTATTCTGATTATAAAACAAGGAAAATAAGTCCAATGTGAAGGAATTTTATAGTAATTTAGTTGAGCTAGTCACTGTCTGTTTAGCAAGAACCTTGGCAATAAGAAATGGTTAATAAGTGATAGATACAGAAATATTAGAGGAAAAGTGGACTTTGTAAGAAAACACATTTCAAGAGAGAGAGTCAATGGATCTGGCGAATGAGGGTTTTTCTTTTCTCCCTGTGTTTATGCATTTTTATGTGACTTTAGTAAGTAAATCACAGATAATTTTGATGCAGTACTAATCTGTATAGACTTGTATGAGTCATACATCTTCCTTGGGGCCCACCTTCTATACTTTGTAAAAAGGAGCAAATAATACAAGCTTTACCCATAAAAAACTCTTTATTAAGGTCAAATTCAATTATGGTTATAAAAATACTTTATAAAATGTAAAATGATACATATAAGTTAAAGTATTCATAAATTTCTTCACCTATGATATAAATTGTGTCCTTATCATCTCTGCTATAAACAATGTTATTTTCTTTAATCATCCTGTGATAAATATTATTAGGTTATTATTTAGATCATATAGCTTAGGTCCAGAGAGGTTAGTATCTCACCTAGGGTCATATGGCTGGTAAGTTATGGAATTAAAATAGAAACCAAATAACTAAGCCATGTTCTTTTCACTATCCTGTGCTGCAGAGGAATCAAACATCTTAATTTAAGAGTGAAATATCATAACTGAAGTGTACAGAAGATTTAAAAGGAAGCTTATTTATTTTTACTAGCTAGGATAACAAGTTATTCTATTTGCAGGAATTGTATTTGGTACTCTATGTATATGATCTAATTTAATCCACACAATTCTTAAAATACTGTATAAGTAATGAAGTACTTGACTGAATTTCAGGGAACCTGGCTTTCTCACCAGTTTGCTACGTGATACATTACTTAAAATTTGTCAGTTTTTGTATCTTCAGCTTTAAAAAGGATTTTTGGTGTTTATGATCTTTAATATCTTTCAGCTTTAATATTAAGGCTATGACTGATTTTTTTTGTTTGCCTTTTTTTAGCTTTTCATAGATCATAACATATTTATTCATATAAAATCTCATGCAGTACAATATACTAATCTCATATGTTATAAAAGCATAATGGATAAATTAATCCAATGACTCAAAGAGATTTATTAAGTAGATATTGGGAAAGTGAGGCTCAGAAAATTTTAGTAACAAGTCCAAGGCTACACTGCAGAATTTGATCTCAAACCCCCAGAAGTCCAAGATCAGTCTCTTTTCCACCTCAGTCTTAGCTACTTTTCTCAGTCTATTGTGGTAACTGTGGTGATGAAGAATAAGAACACTACAAGTAAGTGAAACTGTGACAAGAGCAGAGAGGAGAACAGAAAAAGTGTCTTTTAATAGAGTGCTATTGTCAGTAAATATTACTCAGTGATAGGGAGGTAAAGACCGTGTGGCTCATGTAATGGCTAAAGATACTAGAAATTACTCTCCTTTCTGTATTATGCTATTTTCTTTTTAACAATTCTCTTTCTTTTTTAAGACTCCCTTAGAAAGTGTTCCAGGTAACCTTTCTCCTATTAAAGATCCTGATAGACTTCTTCAGGATGTTGATATTAATCGCCTTCGTGCCGTCGTCTTTCGGGATGTGGTAAGTTATATCTGCTTGATTTCCCTGGAAAAATATCTTCTGCTGTCATTTGTGTAAAATAATTTAAATTTTGTAAGAAAGCTGAAATTACAACTAAATGTCCTAATGTCCGGAATTTTGGTTTAGAAGATACTTCTGATTGTAGAATGATTGAGCCTTTGCTTTCTCTGAAAGCTCATTGATGTATATCTTTTTTTTTTAATGATCTGAGATTTTGATTTAGTTTGTGTGTATACTGAGACTAGGGTAACCTTGAAATATTATGATTCACTTTGTGTTGAATCAGTTTTTTTCTTTTGTATTCCTTGCTCCATTTCTAGGTACTATTTTGTTATTATCAGTGTTCCTTATACTATGAATAAAAGGGAATAATTCACTAAGGTGTTACTGGCAATTACTTTTTGAGGGGCAGCAGTTACTTTTGAAAGAAGACCTACATTTTAAAAATAATAGACATTTATGAGAATTTGAGTTATAAAAGTAGCTTTGTAAAGCTTAAGGAAAAGATGGCTTACAGAGATGGTTTCTTGGAATACCACAGTTATATGATCACCTATTCAAATAAAGATAAGATTGGCCTTTTCACAAATCACATAGAGACATATATAGTATTTTGCAGCAAATTCAATATATAGTCAAAGGAATGCAAATTAAAATAAGTGAGATATTTTTAGAATTAGATAAATAAAAAATTTTAAATAATAATACCCAACATTGCAAGGGTGCATTGAAACATGCTCTGTTATATAGCACTGGTAGACATTTAAATTGGATAAACTTTCTGAATAGTTCTTTTGCATTATGTGTTAAAACTCTTACAAATATTGACGCCCTGTGACCCAGTGGTTCTACCCAGAAGTTACCTGGCTTCATGTGCTCATCAAAGATGCCTACGGCAAAGTTGACACCATTGTAAATACCTAACAGTAGCGTTTCAGCTTAATAGATCATAGTATATTCATTCAGTGGGACACTATGCAGCCATAAAATCATATTTTTGAGGGAAATTTTGTGACACAGAAAAATGGTCATAATATATTTTAAGGGAAAGCAGCAGTATACAAAAGTTACTTATATTACCCAAATTCTACATTCTTATGTTGAGTGTATGTACATGTACATGTGTGCCTTAAAAAAAAAAAAAATCCTAAAAAAAACCTTACCAAGTGCTACTAATAATTATTTCTAGGTAAACAGTTTTTATTTTGTACCTTAGTCTTTTTACTTTTTTATGTTTTCAAATGTTCTATTATAAACCCATATTTCTTTTGTAATTAATAAATAATAAAGTAATTTTTTAAATAGAGATAAAGTACATGACAGTATAAAAATCATGATGTAAGAGTCTTAACCACAATCTGGACTCCAATCCAGACTTGGGAAAAAAACCACTAACAGGTTCATCATTTAGAAATTAGAATTATTCATCCTGAAAAAATGTGCTATGGAAAAAATGTTTTTCAAATGAAGAATGATTAAGACATGGAGCATACCCTCATCTCCAAGAGGCACACTCAGACCTAACATGGAAGGCGTTTATGTTAAGTGTAACGTTATGTTTAAATTGTTAGTAAGTTCTGCAATAGGTTATTATGGTAGATTATGATAATTTTTTCTAAGACTCCTAGATGTTAAATATGTTGGATAACTCAGCAATGGTGCCTAGCTTTCTTCCCAAAGGATGGGAATTAAGTATTCCCAGATGTACCTTCCAAACATCATTAAGGTAATATAATTTTTGTTCCTTCAGTTTATAATGTGGTTTAGATACTTAATATGTATTATCGTAAGCTTCCATTTAAGGGTTGAGAGAAATTTAAGACTTAGAAATGTTAAGATCACCCAGGTAGTATGAGGTGGTGAGAATCTTAAGGTAGACCTTTCCAAAGTGTTCTCTTTTTCATCACCATATTTCATAGATTCTAAGACACTTTTTTCATATTTATTTGTTTGTTTGTTTATAGTTTTTATTTAAATTCCAGTTAGTTAACATACAGTGTAATATTAATTTCAGGTGTACAGTATAGTGATTCAACACTTACATGTAGCACCCAGTGCTCATAACAGCTCATAACAATAAGTGCACTCCTCCTATCACCTGTTGGAAGTTTTTGACAGTTGATATATTTTAGAGTCAATTGTAGATATCATGCTAAGAATTCTACTTGACTTTTGAAATTTTTGTACATCACCAGTCATTTTTAGTTGCCTTAATTTTATGAAGAAATGAGATCAAAAATTAGGTTTTTAAGGAAAAATATATGTACATTATATATATGCATATAATATGTAATAAATGATTATATATCTTGCTCTTGTTTTCTGTTTTGAAGACATTTGCTGATTTAAACTCACATGAACTGTTTAAATCTAGGTCAAAGCTTTACGGGGCAAAATTTGCTATGTGTATGAAATAAAATTAGACTTGTTAAAAAAATAAAAATTAAAAAATAAATCAACATTTTTTTCAGTGTTCCCCAGTAAACTAAAATTTGAAAGCAAATTCATTATTCTTCTATAGTAGGTCCATTAAATATGAAATTATATAGACAGAAATAATTTTAGCCCTTAAAAAGAAAGTTTTTAACACCCTGGTTGAAGCTTTAAAAATTTTAAAGGTTTTCAGAGTTAATTAATTTTATTATTGATTCAAGATTGAATAATAGAGGGACCCATTTCTTAAGCAGATGGGAGAAACATAAGAGTTTGTCTTCATAATAATAAAATATGTAGACAAGAAATTAATTTGTATAAAAATTTAGTTCTCCAAATGTTGTGCTTCATTTTTAAAGACAGAACTGGGAATAAGCAGCACAATTGGTTTGCAGATCTGGATTTGAAAAGAAAAGGCAACTGTTTTCATGCCATGTATATGGGAGACTTTAGCTTGGCTAGGACACTTCACAATATCTGTTGTTTGTAACTCTGCAACTTTGTAGTTAACATGCATTCATTCCACACATGCTTTTTAATTGTCTGGCGTTGAGTTTCCAGTGGTAGAAATGTAAATGTTGTAGAATATCAGTCTATCAC
Source organism: Ailurus styani (assembly GCA_002007465.1). Classification (NCBI taxonomy): domain Eukaryota; kingdom Metazoa; phylum Chordata; class Mammalia; order Carnivora; family Ailuridae; genus Ailurus; species Ailurus styani. The sequence continues at coordinate 1,286,179 of LNAC01000387.1, read as the reverse complement.
AGTTTGAGCTGTGTTTGAATTCATTCCTGGTCAGTATTTTTGATGATTACACTTCATTTTTCTTTATAAAACTATTGAAGTTTTGATTTTGTCCCTTCTCTGTATATTTATCCCATCAGCATTATAGTGAACAGAGTGTGCATTTCAAACACTTTATAAGAAACTATACTCTAGGAAAGCTGTCTGTCACCCTCAGAATATGAAATACTAAATTTATAATATTTCAGAACAAATTTAATCTGTTTTGGTAGTTTCTATATTAGCTGTACTAATCCCATTTCATAGTATTAAATTATTAGTAAATATTTCTTGTTTGCTTTCTTTTCTGACCAAAGCACATACATTCTGAATCTTGTTTGTATTTTGTTTAAATGAAGTCAAATATAAATTGCCTTTAATGGAGTTGCTAGACTTTAATGCATATGTGCTTTCCTTACTCATATCATACTATTTTTTATCTGTTATCTCTGGTCCACAGTAATTACTTGCAGTTTTGGTTTGAATTGTCACCTTTACCTAGCTTAGAAAAGGGTTTCATAAACATTTACATTTGATGCCTTTGATTCAGGCTAATTTCAAAGTAGTATTAGAGGTTATAAGTTTGCTTCCTTATCAATTTTTTCCTTAGAATATCGTTATCTAGGGCTTTCAAGATTGCATACAGCTCTTTATATTTTACAAAGCATACTTAGAGAGTTATCTTTTCTACTAGACTGCAGTCTGCTTTTTTTTTTTTTAAAGATTTATTTATTAAAGAAAGAGAGAGAAGGGCATGGGTGGGGGCAAAGGAAGAGGGACAGAGAGAATTTCAAGCAGACTTCCCTATGAGAATGGAGTCCGAGACCCTGAGACCATGACTGAGTCAAAATTAAGAGTCAGGTGCTCAACCATCTGAGCCACCCAGGTTCCCCTGCAGTCTGCTTTTTTGGAACTATTCTCTCTATATCCTAACTTCACCAGTTCTTTTCATACTTTTTACCAATTTGTTGCACTGGAAAAACTCCCACTTTGTCATTGAGCTTTTGAAGTTCAGAGCCTCAAATATTGGCAGTGTTTTAGAGGTCATTTTTCCAGTGCAGAACAGTGGGGACTGTTACTTATTTTTACCTATTTAAGCAATCAGAAGTTGGATTCACGTTTCTTAAGCTGCCATATCACACTTCCAGCTCATATTGAGCTCCTGTAAAGTTTACATTTTCTGTTCCCCCACTGTTTAAGTTTCCCCTATTTTGTACTCATACAGTCTTTTAAGGTAGTAATATGTTAGAATTGTACATGTATTTCAATTATTTTATTCTATTAATTTTTTAAATTATAACATATGGAACTATTGATTCTTATCCAGTTATTATTCTTTCAGCCGTATGCTTTCTGTATATTTTATAAAAATACATACTCTGTTGTTATGGAAGTAATGGATAGTGATGGTGATGAGAACAAAGAATAAAATTTTGTGGCATATTCAGAAAAATTTTAACATTCTCATTTTTTGAAATTAAATTTCAACCTATAACTCATGATACATTTCTGGAGTTTTGTATTTATACTTAAATGATACTAATTGAATAACAATGTATACTTAGAAGTTTTAATAAAAGTTAAATGTTATGTTTTGCCTCCATAAAGAAAATGAAATAGTAGTTTCTTATACTCCGATAACTTTAAAAATCTGAATGTCAGAACTGCCTTTTCATTTTACACAGGATGATAGCAAGCAGGCACAGTTCTTAGCTCTAGCTGTTGTTTACTTCATTTCGGTTCTGATGGTTTCCAAGTATCGTGATATATTAGAACCCCAGCGAGAGACTGCAAGAACTGGAAGCCAACCAGGTAGAAACATCAGACAAGAAATAAATTCGCCAACAAGTACAGGTACTATTTATTTTTTTTAGTTATTTGAGTTTTTACTATCATTTATCTCCTTTTTATTTTATTTTTACATCCATTTTAAACTAGTCCTGCTGATGATCACCTTAAGTATTTATTAGTGGGTGGTATATAAATGCTAATTTAATACTCTTTAATTCCACAAAAATTATGAATTTCCATGATATTTGCTATATTCTCATTTTATCAGTGCAGTTTGGGTTTTAGTGTTTTCCACATCTTAATACAAATCATTTACTATTTAAGATGCAAATAACTGATACATTTTAAATATATTACTTTTTAACTGTTATGAACATGAAAGTAGGAGATTCTTATAGAGTAGTTCAAGACCAGGAATAAGCCAAAATATAAATTGTTATAGCCAAATTCAAAGGTAGCTTCTTTCTTGCTGGCTTATTCTCTCTCTCTCTCTGTGTTTCTTTTGCTGTGTATAGTTATTTAAGTATCTAAATATTCTGTCAGAGATTCATAAGAAGCCAACATACATTCTAAACTTTCTGCCAAAGTTGCTTCAACTAAAATCAAAGACTTATAGACGACAATGAACCATCTTGGATCATATTATCTCTCTTAGAGAAGGCGTTCATATTGTGGAAGTTCTTGCATTATCAGCTTTGCCTACTCTGCTTGAAAATTATAAACACACTTTCTGGCAACTAATATTTTAATATTATAGGGTGCCTTCTATCAGTTGCATTTCCTGCCATGTGTTTATATCAAGATTGTTTCTTGGTTGTTTGCAATAATTCTAGCCTTGGTAACCTAGTGGTTATTTCATGTGCCACTGGATTAATTTGTAGTCGAAATGGTCTTTCCAAAATAAATGCATATGATATATAAGTAAAATAGATATTTTAAAAAGTGAGTATAAATTAGTGGTCAAATCTCTGCATCTTGCTTTCCCTGAGCATATCATATCTCCTTTACCTTGCTTTTATGGAAATATGGATTATGTTTTAGCTATAATACTTTATTGTTGCATGCAGTATTTACTTTGAACACACAAACATGATATTTCATTGTAGTATACTTTTAACTTTATTCTTCAAATTAAACATTATCCTACCATTGCAGTTGATGTCTTTTGACCACTTAAAACACTAAGATTCTATTATGTTAATCAACTTTTGCTTCATTTTTAATGCATTCATATCAGCTTTATATGTATAAAACAAGTAATACTGTAGTCAGCCTTCCAGTTCTGATTTTGTATGTGTATGTCTTTCTGTATGTTGCTAAAATTACTTAACAAGTGTCTGATTTCTTCTTTCTCTTAATACATAACCTCTTTCCTTCCCCCAGAGATGCAGTCTTTATTGCTAGTACTGTTTGCATGTTGCAGTAATATAGAGTTGTCGTGGATCTCCAGTGGACCATGTTGCAGGTTGTTACATGCTGGCTCAAATTTGATTCCATGATTTTCTCTGCAGTTGTGGTCATACCATCTATCCCTCATCCAAGTTTGAACCATGGATTCCTTGCCAAGTTAATTCCTGAGCAGAGCTTTGCCCACTCATTTTACAAAGGTAATATTGACCTCCTCTCCTGACCTGTTTGGGTATTTGTATTTCATTAATCGTTATACAATAAATATCCATAATGTAATTGTTTTTAAACAAGCATACACCTCAGGTTTCATGGAGATATGATATGTTGTATTTATATTTGGCTATTGAGAGCAAAATATAGTTTTTATATTTCATTACATTTAAGTAACATCTGCAAACTAAGGATACTTAATTATATGTATAAGAATATTCACAGTGGTGGCATTCACTAGAGATTGCAGAAGAGTCACACCTTAGTAGTGGGACTAAATTAGCCCTAAAAGGAAGGCTACTCTAGACTCACAAGAAAAAAAAAGCTTAAAAAGAAGCCTTGAAAATATCAAATTGATCTCTAAGTTACTTAAGTCTCTGGCAGAGCAAAGTTCTACCTCTCTTTAAAGGCATACAAAAAATTCTTCACCAAACAACATAAAATTCAATGTTAAGCATTCAATAAAAAATTATCAAACATGTAAAGAATCAGGAAAATGTGATATATAAGCAAGGGGAAAAAGTAACTCGATAGAAACAGATTCAGAAAGAACAGAGATGGCAGAATTACCAGATACGAACATTAAAACAGCTGTTAGAAGTATGTTCAAAATGTTTTTCAATCTAAAAGAAATAGTAACTGTAATGAGGGATAAAATGGAAAATTTTTTTAAAAAGAATCAGTTGGAGTTTAGAGATAAAAAATAAAATAGCTTACATGATGTCTCTGGGTAAGGTTGACATGGGATTACTCTCTGCAGAACAAAGGATTTTAGTAGACCAAATTCTGCTCCCCCTGCACCATCCTGCCCAAGATTTTCCCATGTACACACCCTGCATGATTCCTGGGAATGTGAATATAATGGATTTTGCTCCTGTGACTATGTTGTATTACATAGCACAGTTGCTTTTAAGAGAAAGTGATTATCCATTTAGTCCTGACCTAATTACATGAGACTATAAAAGCAGAGCATTTTCTCTGGCTGGTTACAGAAAAGGAAGTCAGAGAGACTGAGAATGTGAAAGTGATTTGACTTGAAGTAAGTCCTTTATTGCTGAGATGAAGGTGACTGCAGTTCAGAGACCTGAGATCACCTTGTAGAAGCTTGAGAGCCCTACGTGGCTGACAGTCAGCAAGTAAGTGGGAGACTTAGCCTACAACAACAAAGAACTAAATTCCTCCAGTAACTTGAGTGAGTGTGCTCCAGGTGATACCGTAGTTCAATGTTTTCTATACATTGGCTAATGATATGGAAGACCAACTTATAGAACACAGAAAGCAGTGAAGTTTATTTTTTGTTACAACTTGATGAATGCACAGATTTTTTAATTAACATGTAATGTATTATTTGCCCAGGTTTACAGGTCTGCACAGATTTTTTAAATAAATGTACAACCTTTGAATATCATGGTGGAATAAAGGAAAAATTCTTTTCAGCTTTATTGCTTACAAACATCTAGCTATGAACTAAGAAGAATTAGATTAAACTAGATTAGATTAAAAGTCTGGAGGGGTTTTTTGTGTGTGTGTAAAAGGTGTTCCAAAGCCGTAGCTATAGTGTCTGGAAAATATTCTAAAATAGTTATCCAGATTAAGGAGCCTATATCAGAATATCAGTGCACTTATTTCTTTATCAAGGAAATTTTCTTGTGAAAACAACATTAGCTCAGCTGCACAGTGTTTGTAGTGGCATACTAAAATTTTGAATTACTTTAAGACTGTTGTGAATTTGCTATTTTCTTTACTATGTGGTAATATGGAAGCTGATCATAACTGGTACAGTATGCTATGGTATAATGGGTATTGAAAGGAAAAGTCCTGTTGATGATGTTGGAACTATAAAGTCAACTCTTGGTGTTTTTACAGAGTAAGAAACCAGTTTGATTCCATTCTTTAAAGACTAGTAGAACTGGCTTCTTGGTCAGACCTGTAAAATATTTAATGAATTCAGTACTTATAAACGGGGTATGATTGCAACGTGTTTTTCTAGTAGCAGCAAAGCTCAAAGGACAAAAAGTTAGACTCTTGGAATTTTATAATTTCTATGACATTTTCTATTACTTAATAATTATTATTTAATTATCAAGAAATTATCTTGATCTGTAAGGATGATTTTGATTTTGTTCAGCCTTGAAATTTTTATCACCTGACATTTTATGTATTTGATAGAATGTTTTGTATTTAATTTTCCACCAGAAGAAAATTTATACATAAGAGATTCATGAGACTGGAATCCATTGCTTTCATTGAAATTTAATTTATATTTGATTATAACAGTATAAGATAAGTTACTGGAATTGGGCATTGATGAGCTTTGAGGGAAATTTCGAAGATAGAGCATTTCTAGTTTCATTTTGGATAAAAGCTTAAAATGAATATTCTGAGCTTTCTGAGTTTTCATTCCATGAACATACCTCTGTGACACTGCTTCCTCTACTCTGCATGATATTAAAATATAACAAACATAGAGGGGCGCCTGGGTGGCTCAGTGGGTTAAAGCCTCTGCCTTTGGCTCAGGTCATGTTCTCAGGGTTCTGGGATCGAGCCCCGCATCGGGCTCTCTGCTCAGCAGGGAGCATGCTTCCTCCTCTCTGCCTACTTGTAATCTCTCTCTCTGTGTCAAATAAATAAATAAAATCTTAAAAAAAATAGATTAGCTCTATGTTATTCCCATGAATAGCATTATTGCCAGTTCAACTTGGATTAGGTAAGTTAACAAGCAAAAAGCTCCCATTGTCACATTATCAACCTTGAATATTTATATCCCCAGTGTTTGTATAAAACGTTTATGTAAGAGTCTCTTTTAGGGAATCACTCTTCTGCTTAAAACTTTGTTTATGATGTGTAATGGGAAAAAGTCACAAGTATAACAACATTCATATATATTGGTCACCTGTACACACACTTTCAGTGAATAGCATGATGAACAGTTTTATAATTATTTTCTTTTCCCCTATTTTTGTTCTGCAAATTTAAATTTATTTTTTGTCTAGAGAGTCAAATAATAAAAACATTTGTTTTTATTTGCTTTTGTTTTGTGTACTTAATTTTTTAAATTATTTTAATTCATTTTCAAAATGTCAATCAGTGATGGATTAAAAAAAGGTAAATTTTTGCAGATAGTTTGAGAAACACTGATTTGGACTACTCTTCAACTCTTTCACACTTCACTTTCTTCTTTTAGCTCATTATTGAGCCTTTTAAAGAATTCTGAACTAGCTCTCTGGCCTCTTTTTTTTTTTTTTTTTAAATCTTTGCTAGTCCCTCAGTTCAAAGTCTCATTCCTTTTTGGAGCATTGCCATAGTGTCTTCTTTGGGCTTCTTTTCTTTAGTCATTTTGTCTGTTCCTGATGACAATAAACATTAACACTAATGTATATAATAAAGTAATGAAACATACTTTATATTTAATATTATACATTCATATAATAAATACTTTATAATGTACAATATAACAAATATAATAAAGCAGTTTTCTAAAAATTTCTAAAGGCTTCTTATAATGTAGGGAACAAAATTAAGATGTCTTAGCTTATAGTGGCATATTACTTTAGTTCTAATTTACCTGGATTATACAATTGCCTCCAAAGTAGTTTCTTTACCTCTTTTTCTTTACTGATCTTTATTCGATTTATTACAGTTTTGCTGCAATTTGTTTTAAAATGTAAATAATATTGGTTCTTATTTATTTTTTTTTTTACTTTAAATTTTCTGGTAGCATCTAGAGTAAAAATATCACATGGGCTTCAGATAATCTTTCTGTTCCTCAATAATTACAAGCACTGTCCTGCCTCTATCTTTGTATTTTGTTTCTGGTTTTTGGTTCACTCTCTTCCCTATTTTTTGCATGACTGGTGCATTTTCACCCTTCAGGTGTCTCCCTGAAGGCACCCACCTGACAGGTCTTCCCTGACTGCTGTAGCTGAGTAGTTTCCTTCTCATGACCAGCCTGTTGTCTACCACTACATACTCTTCATTTCCTTTTTTGCACTTACACAATTCATTTGTTTAATTGCTTATTGGAATGTGTACTTCAAGAGCATAGTCCCTGACACCTGGCATGGTGCTTGGAATTTAATATATTAAGTATTTGTTAGTAAATGAGTAAGCCAGTGAGAAAGCTAAGTTTTTTTAAACTTTATAATGATGATAGCTATGAAATGTATTTCATTATTAAATATGCTAAAAACAGGGACAAGAACTTTTATTGATAACTTAGTCTAGAAGCTGTAGAAGCTTTATATTAATTCACTTTAGATTTAATAAGAATAAAGTTAATATTTAGGCAAACTTAAAAATAAATATGTTGGTTTTCCTCTAACAATTCATTATTAGGGAAAAGAATTAACACTGGAAATAAAATAGTTAAGATAATGTAGTGTACTGGTAAAAGAAGAGGCATATGGCATGATTGCTCTATAAATAGGATGGAATTTGTATGAATGTTTCTTATAGTATAAATGTATTATAGTATCATTTATATTAGTATATAGTACTATACATGTTATATAGTATATTATAAATACAACTTTTCTAGTCAGTGGAAGAGGAAGTATCATTTGGGAAATGGTATTTAGGTTACCAAATGGGCAACCATTTGAAAAAATTATATTCTTAATTCATATATTATGCCAGATATACATTACATGTGTTAAATTTAAAAAATGAAACATCGTAATTCAGGACAATTGAAGTTAATATTTATATAAAAAGGTATTTTAAATTATAAAATCAAAAGCTAAAGTTTAAAGTAAAAGATATGACTAAAGAAAAATTTTATGTATCTCTATGTCTGAAAGTATCAACCAAATTTAAAACAGATGCAAACAGAACTTTTACATGTATGTGATAAAACTTAATAGCCTTAATGAATACAGAGCTCTTCATTAATCAGATCAATTAAAAGAATGTATAAAGAATGTATCACTCTAAGAGAAACCTGTAGAAAGCATCAGTTAACATAAAAAAAGTATTGTAGAGTATAGCTAAGGAAAATATATTTAAATCTAATAACCAAATTTATACTGAGGGAAAAATATACCTTGATCCTGTGTGGCTCAGTCGGTTAAACATCCAACTCTTGATTTTGGCTCAGGTCATTGTGTCAAGGTCATGAGATGGAGCTCCACATTAGACTACCCTGCTGGAGATTTTGTCTGCCCATCCCCCTCTCCCCCCCACTCGTGTGTGTGTGTGTGTGTGTGTGTGTGTGTGTGTGCGCTCTCAAATAAAACTTTAAATATATATAATAATATATATATTTGCAATTTGAAAATTTGCATAATTGGAAATTGGACAAAATTCTGAAGGGTTAGAATCCAAAGATGTGTACTTTACATAGGATAAAAATATATATAACCCTTAAGCTAGTAAGTTCACTTTTAGAATTGTATCTTAAGGAAACAAGGTTATGCCAATAATTTATATGGAAATATCTTTACCATTCAGTTTTTATTTATTGTATATTTAGAAATAAAGTTAATATTTCTTAAGTAAATTATTACATTCATATCAAATACAAACTTTTTCATTATTACAAATTTATTTTCTCTTGCTTTTGAAATAATTTTTAATGTTTCCATTATGTGGATGCATTATAATTTCTCTTATAAGTACACTAAAATACTGTCATCATAATATTTATAGAATTTTTATTGGATACTGATGTTGCATAATACATATTATATTTATTTACAGGTAAAAATCATGCACAGGTATTCCTAGCAAATATTTCTTAATTTTACATCAACTTTTTGAAATAAATGTCTGTTTTCGGTATGAGTACAGGTACCAACAAAAGCCTCTCTCTCCTCTTCCTTCTTTTTCTTCCATTCTCCAATTTACACTTTCTTTCTTTATGATTCCTTCATTATATATTTGTTGAATAAATGAATGGCTTCCCATTACATCCTAGTTGTTGGGAATATATAATAGTGAACAAAAAGTCCATGTCTTTATAAAACTAACATTCTTGCAAGGTAGATACATTTATAGAAACCACACACTTAAACATATAATTGCAAGTTATGCTGCATTCTAAGAATAAAATTACAGGCTATTATAAGAAACTACAAAAGAAGAAACCAAATTTAATTTGGGGGTTGGGGATGACTTTTCACAGAAGAGACATTTAAACCAGGAACAAAAAGATGAGTTCAGGGACATCTGAGTGGCTCAGTCAGTCAAGCGTCTGCTTAACAGCCCAGGTCATGATCCCAGGGTCCTGGAATCAAGTCCCCCATCGGACTCCTTGCTCAGCAGGGAGCCTGCTTCTCCCTCTTCCTTCTACTCTCCCTGCTTGTGCTCTCTTTCTCTGACAAATAAATAAATAAAATCTTTAAGTCTAATATGGATTTGGCTAGCCTAAAATCAATGCTTCCTCAACACTGCATGCCTTTTCTGAGGCTGTTGAGGAAAAGCCATTTTCCTTGCCTTTTTAGCTTGTAGAGACCACCTGTATTCCTTGGCCCCTGGCTTTCTTCCTCCTTCCTCCATCTTTAAAACATTGAACAATGCATCTTTCAGACTCTTCTTCTGTAGTTACATCCTCCTCTGAGCACAGCGAGGAAAGCTTTTCTTCCTCTGTGGATTCATGAGATTAGATTTAACCCACCTGGATAATCCAGGATAGTCTTCCCTTTGCAAAGCCCTCCCATTTAATGTCCTTCTGACTGTGTAAGGTGACAGTCATAGGTTATGAGAGTTAGGACATGGACATCTTTAAGGGCAGTGTTCATTATTTTATCTACTGTAAGTATCATAATCTGCTTACAATTTTACAAGAACATTTTGGCTATAATGAGGGAATAGATGAAAGAGGGCATTAAGGGTATCTGGATAAACCAATTGGAGGCTGTTTCTCTCTAGGTAAGTGATGCTATTGCATAGTACAAAGGTGTGGTGGCAGTGGAGGTTGAGAAGGAAGATAAATTAGACATACTTTGGAGGTAAAAGTGAAAGTATATGGTAAAAGATTGGATGTGGGGCATAGAGTACACCAAGTTTTCAAAGATAATGCCTGGCTATTTGTCTGAAGTTCTGAGATCAAATGGCCGTTCATCAAAGCAAACAATACTGGTAAGAAAGTTTGAATAGAACCACCAAGACATTTTCAATGTGTTAAATATTTTTCTTTTCTTTTTTTTTTTTTTTTGCTGTACCGTACC
>LNAC01000387.1:1264866-1275579 GCA_002007465.1 Ailurus styani | reverse complement strand
ATTTTATTTTTATTATTTGCCCAAGGGGTACAGGTCTGTGAATCATCAGGCTTACATCTTTCACAGCCCTCACCAAAGCACAAACCCTCCCCAATGTCCATAATCCATCCACCCTATCCCTACCCTCCCACCCCCCAGTAACCCTCAGTTTGTTTTATGAGATTAGAAGTCTCTTATTTTTCTTTTCTTTTTACCTTTTGACCCCCTTCACCCATTTCTCCCCACCACCCCAGCAACCACAATCTATTCCTTCTTTGTATCTATGAGCTTGATTTTTTTTAAGATTCCACATATAAGTGATATCATATGACAATTCTCTGTCTGACTTATTTCACTTACTCTAATGCCCTTGAGGTCTATCTATTGTGTCACAAATGACAAGATTTCATTCTGTTTAATGGCTGCATAATACTCCTTTTAAAAAAATGAACGGGCGCCTGGGTGGCTCAGTGGGTTAAAGCCTCTGCTTTCGGCTCAGGTCATGATCTCAGGGTCCTGGGATCGAGGCCCACATCGGGCTCCCTGCTCAGCAGGGAGCCTGCTTCCCCCTCTCTCTGTCTACCTGCCTCTCTGCCTCCTTGTGATCTCTCTCCCTCTGTGAAATAAATAAATAAAATCTTTAAAAAAAAAAATAAATAAAAAATAAAAAAAATGAACATATAATGTATTATTTGCCCCAGGGGTACAGGTCTGTGAATCATCAGACTTACACACTTCACAGCACTAACCGTAGCACATACCCTCCCCAATGTTCATAACCCAGCCGCCCATCCCTACACCCCCACCCCCCAGCAACCCTCAGTTCGTTTCGTGAGATTAAGAGTCTCTTATTTTTTTTAAGATTCTATTTATTTATTTGTCAGAGAGAGAGAGCACAAGCAGGCAGAGTGGCAGGCAGAGGCAGACAGAGAAGCAAGCTCCCCACTGAGCCTGATGTGGGACTCGATCCCAGGACTCTGGTATCATGACCTGAGCTGAAGGCAGCTGCTTAACTGACTGAGCCACCCTGGGGTCCCAAGAGTCTCTTATGTTTTGTCTCCCTCCCGATCCCATCTTGTTTCATTTTTCCTTCCCTGCCCTCCCACGATCCCCTGCCCTGCCTCTCAAATTCCTCATATCAGAGAGATCATATGATAATTATCATTTTCTGATTGACTTATTTCGCTTGGCGTAATACCTTCTAGTTTTGTCCACGTTGTTGCAATGGCAAGATTTCATTTCTTTTGATGGCTACATAGTATTTCATTCTGTGGTGTGTGTGTGTGTGTGTGTGTGTATACATACATACATACATACACACATCACATCTTTATCCATTCATCTGTTGATAGACATCTATGTTCTTTCCATAGTTTGGCTATTGTGGACATTGCCGCTATAAACATTTGGGTGCACGTGCCCCTACGGATCACTACATTTGTATCTTTTGTAAATACCCAATAGTGCAATTGCTGGGTCGTAAGGTAGCTCTATTTTCAACTTTTTGAGGAACCTCCGTACTGTTTTCCAGATGGTTGCACAAGCTTGCATTCCCACCAACAGTGTAGGAAGGTCCTCATTTGTCCGCAAGCTCATGAACATCTGTCATTTCCAGACTTGTTAATTTTAGCCATTCTGACTGGTGTGAGGTGGTATCTCAGTGTGGTTTTGATTTGTATTTCCCCAATGCTGAGTGATGTTGAGCACTTTTTCATGTATCTTTTGGCCATTTGGATATCTTATTTGATGAAATAACTGTTCATGTCTTCTGCCCATTTCTTGATTGGATTATTTGTTCTTTGGGTGTTGAGTTTGATAAGTTCTTTATGGATTTTGGAAACTAGCCCTTTGTCTGATATGTCATTTGTGAATATCTTCTCCCATTCTATCAGTTGTCTTTTGGTTTTGTCGACTGTTTCCTTTGCTGTGCAGAAGCTTTTGATCTTGATAAAGTCCCATTAGTCCATTTTTGCCCTTGCTTCCCTTGCTTTTGGTGATGTTTTTAGGAAGAAGTTGCTGTGACTGAGGTCGAAAAGGTTGCTGCCTGTGTTCTCCTCAAGGCTTTTGATGGATTCCTGTTCCACACTTAGGTCCATTTTGAGTCTATTTTTGTGTGTGGTATAAGGAGATGGTCCAGTATCATTCTTCTGCATGTGGCTGTCCNCAGTTTTCCCAACACCATTTGTTGAAGAGACTGTCTTTTTTCCATTGGGTATTCTTTCCTGCTTTGTCGAAGATTAGTTGACTATAGAGTTGAGGTCCATTTCTGGGCTCTGTATTCTGTTCCATTGATCTATGTGTCTGTTTTTGTGCAAATACCATACTGTCTTGATGATGACAGCTTTGTAATAGAGCTTGAAGTCTGGAATTGTGATGCCACCAACTTTGGTTTTCTTTTTCAACATTCCTCTGGCTATTCGGGGTCTTTTCTAGTTCCATATAAATATTAGGGTTATTCGTTCCATTTCTTTGAAAAAAAATTAATGGTATTTTGATAGGGATTGTGTTCAATATGTAGATTGTGCTACGTAGCATGGACATTTTCACAATATTTGTTCTTCCAATCCATGAAANAGCATGGAATGTTTTTCCACTTCTTTGTGTCTTCCTCAATTTCTTTCATGAGTACTTTATAGTTTTCTGAATACAGATTCTTTGCCTCTTTGGTTAGGTTTATTCCTAGGTATCTTATGGTTTTGGGTGCAATTGTAAATAGGATCAACTCCTTAATTTCTCTTTCTTCTGCCTTGCTGGTGGTGTATAGAAATGCAACGAATTTCCTTGCATTCNTGCATTGATTTTATATCCTGACACTTGACTGAATTCCTGTATGAGTGCTAGCAGTTTTGGAGTGGAGTCCTTTGGGTTTTCCACATAAAGTATCATATCATCTGCAAAGAGTGAGAGTTTGACCTCTTCCTTGCCGATTTGGATGCCTTTTATTTCTTTTTGTTGTCTGATTGCTGAGGCTAGGACTTCTAGTACTGTGTTGAATAGAAGTGGCGACAGTGGACATCCCTGCTGTGTTCCCGACCTTAGGTTAAAAGCTCTCAGTTTTTCCCGCATTGAGATTGATATTCGCTGTGGGTTTTTCATAAAATGCTTGGATGATACTGAGGTGTGTACCCTCCATGCCTACACTGTGAAGAGCTTTGATCAAGAAAGGATGCTGTACTTTGTCAAGTGCTTTTTCAGCATCTATTGAGAGTATCATATGGTTCTTGTTCTTTCTTTTATTAATGTCTTGTATCACATTGATTGATTTGCGAATGTTAAACCAACCTTGCATCCCAGGAATAAATCCCACTTGGTCGTGGTGAATAATCCTTTTTATGTGCTGCTGGATCCTATTGGCTAGTATTTTGTTGAGGATTTTTGCATCCGTATTCATCAAAGATATTGGTCTGTAATTCTCCTTCTTGATGGGGTCTTTGCCTGGTTTGGGGATCAAGGTAATGCTGGCCTCATAAAAGGAGTTTGGAAGTTTTCCTTCCAATTCTATTTTTTGGAACAGTTTCAGGAGAATAGGTATTAATTCTTCTTTAAATGTTTGGTAGAATTCCCCTGGGAAGCCGTCTGGCCCTGGGCTCTTGTTTGTTGGGAGATTTTTGATGACTGCTTCAATCTCTTACTGGTTATGGGTCTATTCAGGTTTTCTGTTTCTTCCTGGTTCAGTTTTGGTAGTTTATATGTCTCTAGGAATGCATCCATTTCTTCCAGATTGTCAAATTTGCTGGCTTATAGTTGCTCATAATATGTTCTTATCATTGTTTGTATTTCTTTGGTGTTGGTTGTGATCTCTCCTCTTTCATTCGTGATTTTATTAATTTGGGTCCTTTCTCTTTTCCGTTTGATAAGTCTGACCAGGGGTTTATCAGTCTTATTAATTCTTTCAGAGAACCACCTCCTAGTTTCATTGCTTTGTTCTACTCTTCTTTTGGTTTCTTTTTTGTTGATTTCTTTTCTGATCTTTATTTCTCTTCTCCTGCTGGGTTTAGGCTTTACTTGCTCTTCTTTCTCCAACTCCTTTAGGTGTAGGGTTAGGTTGTGTATTTGAGACCTTTCTTGTTTCTTGAGAAAGGCTTGTATTGCTATGTACTTTCCTCTCAGGACTGCCTTTGCTGCATCCCAAAGATTTTGAAGATTTTCATTTATTTCCATGAATTTTTTTTAATTCTTCCTTAATTTCCTTGTCGATCCATTCATTCTTTAGTAGGATGTTCTTTAGCCTCCATGTATTTGAGTTCTTTCCAACTTTCCTTTTGTGATTGAGTTCCAGTTTCAGAGCATTGTGGTCTGAATATATGCAAGGAATGATCCCAGACTTTTGGTACCAGTTGAGACCTGATTTGTGACCCAGGGTGTGATCTATTCTGGAGAATGTTCCATGTGCACTAGAGAAGAATGTGTATTCTCTTGTTTTGGGATGGAATGTTCTAAATATATCTGTGATGTCCATCTGGTCCAGTGTGTCATTTAAAGCCTTTATTTCCTTGTTGATCTTTGCTTAGATGATCTGTCCGTTTCAGTGTGTGTGTTGGGGGGGGGTGTTAACGTCTCCTGCTATTATTGTATTATTGTCAATGTGTTTCTTTGATTTTATTTTTAATTGGTTTATATAATTGGCTGTTCCTATGTTAGGGGTATAGATATTTAAAATTGTTATGTTTTCTTGTTGGACAGACCCTTTATATATGAAATAGTGTCCTTCTCATCTCTTATTATAGTCTTTTGCTTAAAATCTAATTTATCTGATATAAGGTTTGCCACCCCAGCTTTCTTTCGATGTTCATTAGCATGGTAAATTGTTTACCACTCCCTCATTTTATTTTTTTTTAAGATTTTTTTATTTATTTGACAGAGAGAGACACAGCACTAGAGGGAACAGAAGCCGGGAGAGGGAGAGAGGGAGAAGCAGGCTTCCTGCAGAGCAGGGAGCCTGATGTGCCGGTCAATCCCAGGACCCTGGAATCATAACCTGAGCTGAAGGCAACTGAGCCACTCAGGCACCCTTCACTCCCTCATTTTAAATCTGGAGGTGTCTTCGGGTCTAAAATGAGTTTCTTGTAAACAGCATATCGATGGGTCTTGTTTTTTTATCCATTCTCATACTGTGTGTCTTTTCATTGGGGCATTTAGCCCATTTACATTCAGGGTAGCTATTGAAAGATATGAATTTAGTTCCATTGTATTGCCTGTAAGGTGACTGTTAGTGTATATTGTCTCTGTTCCTTTCTGGTCTGTTACTTTTAGGCTCTATCTTTGCTTAGAGGACCCCTTTCAATATTTCCTGTAGGGCTGGTTTGGTGTTTGCAAATTCTTTTAGTTTTTGTTTGTCCTGGAAGCTTGTTATCTCTCCTTCTATTTTCAATGACAACCTAGCTGGATATAGTATTCTTGGCTGCATATTTTTCTCATTTAGTGCTCTGAATATATCATGGTAGTCTTTTCTGGCCTGCCATGTCTCTGTGGATAGGTCTGCTGCCAATCTAATATTTCTCCCGTTGTATGTTACAGACCTCTTGTTCCGAGCTGCTTTCAGGATTTTCTCTTTGTCACTGAGACTCGTAAGTTTTACTATTAGATGACAGAGTATAGACCTATTTTTATTGATTTTGAGGGGGAGTTCTCTGTGCCTCCTGGATTTTGATGCTTGTTCCCTTTGCCAAATTAAGGAAATTCTCTACTATTATTTGCTCCAATATACCTTCTCTCTGTCTGTCTTCTGCTGGGATCCCAATTATTCTAATATTCTTTCATCTTATGTTATCACTTATCTCTTGAATTTTCCCCTGGTGGTCCAGTAGTTGTCTCTCTTTTGCTTAGCTTCTTTATTCTCCATCAGTTGGTCTTCTATATCACTAATTCTCTCTTCTGCCTCAGTTACCCATTTTTGATTGCATCTCATTAATAGCTTTTTTGATTTCAACTTGGTTAGAATTTAGTTCTTTTATTTCTCTAGAAAGGGATTTTTTTCCCCAGAAAGGGATTCTCTGATATATTCCATGCTTTTTTCGAGCCCAGCTATCACCTTGATAATCCTCATTCTGAACTCTAGTTCTGACATATCACTAGTGTCCATATTGATTAGGGCCCTAGCCATCAGTACTGCCTCTTATTCTTTTTTTGTGGTGAGTTTTTCCACCTTGTCATTTTATCCAGATAAGAATAGATGAATGAGAGAACAGAATACTAAAATGGTAGCTACAACCCCAGAAAAATATACACTAACCAAATCAGAAGAGACTTGAAACCGGGGGGAGAAGAAAGGGGGGAAAAAAGAAAAAAAGGAAAAAAAATATATACACGCACACACGTACATACATACACATATATATGTATGTATGTATGTACGTGTGTGTGTGTGTGTGTGTGTGTATTTATATTAGCCTGGTGAATAGAACAGAGCCACATACTTGATTTGGGGTGTATTTTGGTCTGTTAGAAGAAACCACCTCCCAAAATTTTAAAGAAAGAAAAACTTAGGGTGCCTGTGTGTCTCAGTCAGCTAAGCGGCTGCCTTTGGCTTGGGTCATGATCCCAGGATCCTGGGATCAAGTCCCACATCAGGCTCCTGCTCGGTGCAGAGCGTGCTTCTCCCTCTCCTTCTGCCTTCCACTCTGCCTACTTGTGCTATCTCTCTGTCAAATAAATAAAATATTTAAAAAAAAGAAAGACATATATATACAAAAATAAGGTTAAACACAATAAAGGGATAGAATATGACTGTAAAGATGAAAATTAAAAAAGATTCTAAAAAAGGAATTGATAAGAAGTTGGTTGAAAAAAAATAAAATAAAAATGAAAAAAAAAGGAAAGAATATGATCAGGCTGGAGACTAGAACAAAGCCATGTGCTAGATTTAGGGTATATTTTGATCTATTAGAAGAAATTTTAAAGGGAAAAAAACCCTATATGTATACAGAAAATAAGGTTAAAAACAATGAAGGGATAAAATATGACTATAACAATGAAAATTTAAAAAGATTTTAAAAAGGTATTGATAAGATAAAATAATTAAAATGTGTTAAAATAAGAAAGAGGAAAAATTTTAGAAAATAGGAAAAAATAAAATTCAAAAAATTAACTTTGAAAGACTGAAGGTCATGGGGAAAAAGCCACGAGTTCTATGTGTTGCTTTCCCCTAGCTCTGGAGTTCCACAGTTCTTGATTGGTGAACTTGGTCTTGGCTGCATGTTCTTGCTGATCTTCTGGGGGAGGGGCCTGTTGCAGTGATTCTCAGATGTGTTTGCCTGAGGCAGAATTGCACCTCCCTTGCCAGGGGGCAGGCTAAGTAATCTGCTCGGGTTCACTCTTGGGAGCTTTTGTTCCCCAAACGCTTTCCATACAGCTTTGGAGGACGGGAATGAAAATGGCAGCCTCCCAATCTCTGACCCCCATAGGAGCCAAGAGCTCAGGGCCCCACTCCTTAATGTGCCCTCAGAGAATAGCAGTCAACCCCTCCCATCTCCCTGGTCTCTGGCCACACTCCGAGCTCACCCAGCCTGTGACTGAATGTTTCTATCTCTGGTGCATGGCCCCATTTGGAGTCTCCAAAACAAGCTGATTTCTGCAGCATGCTCCCCCACAGCTCCTCCCGGAGGAGAAAGGGGGGGTCTCCCCGGATCTGCCACTTGTGGGGTCCCTGCTCGAAATGCAGGGGACCACCTGTGCCTCAGATCATGGTTTAAGGTAACCCCAAGCTGAGAAACCCCACCTGGGCTCTGTCTCTGTTGCCTGCGTCCCTGCTCTGATACCTGGTAGCTCTGTCGCACTCAGACACCCCTGGTCTTTTTGTGACCCCGTGGGTCCTGAGACCACACTGTCCCCGCAAAGGCTCCACCCCCAACTTAGCCTCTGGAGCGATGTCCCTCAGTAAAGCGGACTTCTGAAAGTTCTGATTTTGTGCTCCATGGCTCTACCACTTGCCAGGAGCCAACCCTTTCCCCCCCGCAGTCTATCTTCTTGTCCCTTCAGGTTCACTTCTCTGCACATCCTACCTTCCAGAAAGTAGTCACTTTTCTGTTCCTAGAATTGCTGCTCTTCTTCTCCTCTATCTCCAGTTGAGTTTGTAGATGTTCAGAATGATTTGATAAATACCTGGCTGAACTCCTGGGACCTGATGATATTTTGGTTTCCTAGTCCTCTGCCATCTTTGTACTCCCCCATAATATTCCATTTTGTTTATATACCACATTTTCTTTAACCATTCATCCATCGAGGGACACCTAGGTTGTTTCCATATCTTGCCTACTGTAAATAATACTGCAGTGAACGTGTGGGTGCATTTATCTTACCAGTTAGTGTTTTTGTTTTCTTCAGACTAATTTTCAGAATTGGAATTGCTGGACCATATGGTGGTTCTGTTTTTAATTTTTTGAGGATCTTCTATACTGTTTTCCATAGTGGCTGTAGCAATTTCCATTCACACCAGAGTGTACAAGGGCTCTTTCCCCTTCACATCCTTACCAATATTTGTTATTTCGTATCTTTTTGATAATAGCCATTCTAACCAGTATGAAGTGACTTTGTGGTTTTGATTGCACTTCCCTGATGATTAATGATGTTGAGCATTTTTTAAATATATAACACTATGGCCATATTTATTTATTTATTTATTTATTTATTTACTTACTTACTTATTTATTTTAATTATTATTTGCCCCAGGGTACAGGTTTACCTGAATCATCAGGCTTACACCTTTTGCAGCATTCACCAAAGCACAAACCCTCCCCAGTGTCCATAACCCATCCACCCTATCCCTACCCTTCCACCCTCCAGTAACCCTCGGTTTGTTTTGTGAGATTAGGAGTCTCTTATGGTTTGTCTCCTTTCCCATCCCATCTTGTTTCATTAAGGCCATCTTTATATCTTCAGAAAAATGTCTATTGAGATCATCTGCCTTTTTAAAAAGTGGATTCTTTTTACTTTTGAGTTGTATTGAGTTCCTTATGTATTTTTTATATTAGCTCTTTATTGGATATGTAATTTGCGAATACTTTCTCCCATTTGGTAGGCTGCCTTTTTGTTGATGGTTTCCTTTGCTATGTATAAACAGTTTAATTTGATGCCGTCCTATTTTTGTATTTTTGCTTTGTTGCTTTTGCTTTTGGTATCAGATTAAAGAAATCATTGCCAACACCTATGTTTGAGAGCTCACCATGCATGTTTTCTTCTAGGTGTTCTATGGTTTCAGATTATAAATTCAAGTCTGTAATCCATTTTTAGTTAATGTTTGTATATGATATAAAACAGTGGTCAAGTTTCCTTCTTTTATATGTGACTGTCCAGTTTTCCCAGCATCATTTACTGAAGAGACTCTCCTATCTCCATTGTGTATTTTTGAGTCCTTTGTTGTAAATTGACCTTGCTGGTATGGGTTTATTTTGGACCCTCTGTTCTGTTCCATTGATCAGTGTGTCTGTTTTTATGCCAATACCGTAATGCTTGCTCATTGTAGCTTTGTAATGTAGTTTGAAATCAGGGAGCACGAAGCTCCAGCTTCTTTGTTCTTTCTCAACATTGCTGTGGCTCTTCGAGATCTTTTGTGGTTCTGTACAAATTTTGAGATTATGTATTTCTGTGAAAAATGCCATTGGAATTTTAATAAGGATTGCACTGAATCTGTATATTGCTTTGGATAGTGTGGGCATTTTGACAATATTGATTCTTCCAATTTTTGAGCATGGATATCTTCCATTTATTTGTTTCTTCAGTGTTTTTTTTTCCATTAATCTTTTGCATTCTCAATATACAGTTCTTTACTTTCTTGGTTAAATTTATTCTTAGGTATTTTATTCTTTTTGATACAGTTGTAAGTGGGATCGTTTTCTGAAATTCTCTTTCTGATTGTTTATGATTAGTGTATAGGAATGCAACAGTTTTCTAGATAGTCATTTGTGTATCCACAGCTAACTGAATTTGTTTATTCTAACAGTTTTTTTGATAGAATCTTTAAGGTTTTCTATATATAATATGTTATTTGCAGATACTGACAGGTTTTCTTCTTCCTTTATAATTTACATGACTTTTATTACTTTTTCTTGCCTAATTATTCTGCCTAGGACTTCTATACTGTGTTGAATAAAAGTGGTGAGAGTAGGCATCCTTATCCTGTTCCTGATTGTAGAGGAAAAGCATTCAGTTTTTCACCATTGATGATGTTAGCTTTGGGATTATTATATATGACCTTTATTATGTTAACACCTCTATACCCACTTTGTAGAGAGTTTTATAATAAATTGATGTTAAGGGGTACCTGGGTGGCTCAGTCAGTTAAGCACCTGCCTTCAGCTCAAGTGGTGATCCCATTGGGATACCACTCCCTCTCCCTCTACTCCTTTCCCCAGCTCATGCTCACGCTTTCTGTCTCTCTCTCTCAAAAAAATTAAGTCTATTAAAAAAATTGATGTTAAATTTTGTCAGATACTTTCTTGCATCTATCTATTGAGATGATTATATGATTTTTATCCTTTTTGGTTTTTTTTTTTAATTTTTTTTTAAATTTTATTTTTATTCTTTGCCCAAGGGGTACAGGTCTGTGAATCATCAGGCTTACATCTTTCACAGCATTCACCAAAGCACAAACCCTCCCCAATGTCCATAACCCATCCACCCTATCCCTACCCTCCCACCACCCAGTAACCCTCAGTTTGTTTTGTGAGATTAGGAGTCTCTTATGGTTTGTCTCCTTCCTTCCCCATCCCATCTTGTTTCATTATTTTTCCCTCCCT
>LNAC01000387.1:1210517-1261215 GCA_002007465.1 Ailurus styani | reverse complement strand
CGCTGCTCCTGGAGGAGGAAGGTGAGTCTCTCTGGGTCTGCCACCCGTGGGGTCCCCGCTCACAGATCAGTGGCCCAGCTGTGCTTCAGATCACAGCCCAAGGTAACCCCGAGCTGAGAGACACCTCAGCTCAGCTCCGTCTCTCCCGCCGGCTTCTCTCTCAGACCTGGGAGCTCGGTCGTGCTCAGACACCCCTGGTCTTTTTGTGTCCCCGTGGGTCCTGAGACCACACTGTCCCTGCAGGGGCTTCACCCCCCGCTTGGTCTCTGGGGCGACGTCCCTCCATGGAGCCGACTTCTAACAGTTCCGAGTCTGTGCTCCACTGCTCGCTCCCTTGCTGGCAGCCGGCCCCTCCCCCCGGGGTCTATCTTCCCGTCGCCGCAGATTCACTTCTCCGCACGTCCTACCTTCCAGAAGGCGGTCAATTTTCTGTTCCTAGAATTGCTGCTCTTCTCTTCGATCTCCGGTAGAATTTTTAGGTGTTCAGAATGGTTTGATAGCTCTCTGGGTGAATTCCTGGGACCTGATGACAATCGGTCTCCTACTGCTCCGCCATCTTGCTGCTCCCTTTATCCTTTTTGTTAATGTGGTTTATCACATCAACTGATTCGCAGGTGTGGAACCGTCCTTTCCCTGGAATAAATCCCACTTGCTCATGGTATATGATCCTTTTAATGTGTTATTGAATTTGGTTTGCTAATATTTTGTTGAGGATTTTTGTATCTATGTTTATTAGGGATATTGACTTGTACATTTCTTCTCTTGTGGCCTTCTTGTCTGGTTTTAGTGTCTGGGTAATGCTTTCCTCAGTGAAATGAGTTTAGAAGAACTCCCTCTTTAATTTTGGAAGAGCTTGAGAAGAATTGGTACTAATTCCTCCTTTAATGTTTGGTGATGCTATGAGGTCCTGGACGTTTGTTTGTTGGTAGGTTTTCATTACCAATTCAGTCTTTTTACTAGTAATTACTCTATTCAGATTTTCTGTTTTGTCGTGGTTCAGACTTGTTAGATAGTATGTTCTAGGAATTTGTCCATTTCTTCTAGGTTGTCTAATTCATTAGCATATAGTTTGTAGTGGTCTATTATCCTTTTGTATTTTTGTGATGTCAGTTATAAAAGCTCCTCTTTCATTTGTGATTTTAAGTACTCTCTCTTTTTTCATTGATGAGTCTAGCTAAAGGTTTGTCAATTTTCTTTATCTTTTCAAAGAACCAGGTTTTAATTTCATTGATCTTCTCCATAGTCTTTTTAGTCTCTATTTCATTTATTCCTGCTCAGATCTTCATTATTTCCTTTTTTGTCTGCTAACTTTGGGCTTCACTTATTCTTTTTCCACAACTTTTTTTTTTAACACCGTGGGTTATAAAATTAGATTTTTTGAGACTTTTCTTCTTTCTTGAGGTAGACATTTATTGTTATTAACTTCCCATTTAGATCTGCTTTTACTGCTTCCCACAAATTTTGGTTTATTATATTTCCATTTTCTTTTGTTTCAAGGTATTTTTTTTTCTTTTTGGTTTCTTCTCTGACCAGTTGGTTGTTTATTTGTGAATTTTCTAGTTTTCTTTGTATAGCTGATTTTTAGTTCCATAACACTATGGTCAGAAAAGATGTGTGATACGATTTTAGTTTTCTAAAATTTGTTAAAACTTGTTTTGTGGCCTAATGTATTCTGAAGAATGTTCCATGTGCACTTGAGAAAACTGTGTATTCTGTTGTTTTGGGATGAAATATTCTATATATTATCTGTGAAGTCCATCTGGTCTCATATAGTGTTTTAGGCTGATGTTTCCTTATTAATTTTCTGCCTGTTTCTCCTGTAGGTCTGTTAATATTTGCTTTATATATTTAGGTGTTACTATGTTGGGTGCATAAATATTTATAAATGGTATGTTCTCTTATCCAGGTGACTCCTTTATCATAATTTAACTATCATCTTTGTTTCTTATTACAGTCTTTGTTATCAAGTGGTTTTTTTTTTTTCTGATATAAGTATAGCTACTTCACCTTTCTTTTGATATGGAATATCTTTTTCCATCCCTTCACTTCTATTTTCTGCATGTCCTTACATCTAAAGCTAGTGTCTTGTAGGCAGCATATAGATTGTTCCTGGTTTTTGTTTTTGTTTTATTTTGTCTTCAATCCATTAAGCCACTCTATATGTTTGGGTTGGAGAATTTAGTTTACCCATGTCTGATGCCCCAAGTTTTGTGGCTGCCACCCAGGAAAAACCTCTTGACCACCTGGCTCTGAACACCAAAAGAGCTTGTGTTCCTGGTATTATGGGATTGTAATAATCTGTGTCACCCAGAAAGGAGCTTATGCCCCAGTCTGGTGTCCCAATTTTTGCAACTGTTGCCAGGAACAACTGTATATCACCTGACTCTGGTAACTTATGCTTGCGAGTTTAACAGGGCTATTACCAATGAGGAAAGAGTTCTTAAACAACTACCACCCACAGGGCACAGCTGAAGCAGCAGACCCAGGATCTCTGTCTTCTGAGAAGAAGGCTTATTAGCTAATCATGCTACACCCTGAGGGGCAGGCTTCTAATTAGACATGCATTTAAAGCTGACTGTAATCATTTCCAGAGACCTCAGAGAGCAGGCACCATCTTTGCATGCTCTCTCTGCTGGACTTCAGAATAGGAGTATCTCCCAGAGGGGAATTTTACATGTCTCTAGTGCCCTGGTTTTTATGTCTATTGCCATATTTTATGCAGCCACCAACCCAGGGAATGCCCCTTGATCACCTGGCTCTTCTGGGTAGGGGAGTTTTCATTCCTGGGTCCCACAGGACTATGCCAATCTGAGTGATAGTTCTTGGCAGGATGCCACCCCCAAGCATACCCTCTAGTCTTTCTGTGAAGGAGGTCTATTTGCTTGTCCTGGAGCTTGGCCTTAGGCACATATCATATGGCTTGTGGAGGTAATCCCAGGGCTTATGAAAGCTTGGTGCTTTTCTTCTTCCTGGCTTCAGCTTACCGGTATCTCTCCATACATATTTTTCTATACATATGCACTCATCCTAGATCCCTGATTTTTGCAGTTGCCACTCAGGGGACACTGACAGTTCTTCTGGCTCTCATGGCCAGTGGGGTTTACACTTTTGGTTCCACAGAACCATACATATTTTCATACTTTAAAGAGCTCCTGGGGCGCCTGGGTGTCTCAGTCATTAAGCGTCTGCCTTTGGCTCAGGTCATGATCCCAGGGTCCTGGGATCAAGCCCCACATCAGGCTTGCTGCTCTGCAGGAAGCCTGCTTCTCTCTCTCCCACTCCCCCCACTTGTGTTCCCTCTCTCATTGTCTCTCTCTCTGTCAAATAAATAAATACATCTAAAAAAAAAATAAAAGCTCCTGCCTGAGGGCCTGTCAGTCTAATTAACTGGACCATCTAATTAGGGATACTGGCAGGTCTTAGCACTTGGTCAACTTTGGGGGAGATTAAAACACAGTAGGCTACTTGGACAAATGCAAAGATTTAAGAGACAACAGAGATCTGGGGCCTTTGGGTTGAATGCAAGATTCATATCCTATAGGAGCCCACACCTTCAAACCTAGGAAAGGTGGTTTGTTTCATCTAATGCATTAGAAACCAAGACAGAGAGGCAAACAAAATGAAGAAATGGAGGAATATGTTCTAAATGAAAGAAAAAGATAAAACCTCAGAAACAAACTAATGAAATATAGATAAGTAATTTACCTGATAAAAAGTTAAAAATAATGGTCATAAATATGCTCACTGAACTGGGAAGAAGAATGTGCGAACATAGTGAGAACTTCAACAAAGAGATGGGGAAAATAAGAAAGAACCAATTAGAAGTCACAGAGCTGAAGAAAAAACTTTAAAATTATAGTGGTTCAACAACAGACTGGATGAAATAGAAGAAAGAAAAAAGTCAACTCAAAGACAAGATAGTAGAACTATTATCCAAGCAGCAAAAAAAAAAAAAAAAAAAAGAAGCTAATTTAATGTTCATATGAAAAAACATCAGCACACATTAACATTTGCATTATAGGATTTCCAGAAGGAGAAGAGAGAGAGAAACAAATCTTACTTGAAGAAGTAATGACTGAAAACTTCCCTAACCTGGGGAAGGAAAGAGATATCTAGATGTATTAATTTTAAGATGTCTGTGGAAATCTTCTAAGTCTTTGAAAAGCTGAATTAAGGAAAGAGAATAGAAATGATAGATTGATGAGTTTTTTAATCCTTACAGCGTACTTAAGATCTACATTTTTCAAGTGCAATCCCTGCAATTATGAACACATAACTAATTTTTCCAAGATAACATAGAAAACTAGTAAAGTTGTGAAACCAGAATTGGAACTTTGGTTAATTTGATTGCATTACCATGATCTTTCAATTATGACATAGTCTTTCCAGAAAGGAAGGAGCGATAACCAAAGTAGCTTAAGGACTAGAAATATAAGAGGATGTGGGATTGAGAAGTTGTTCTGTTAGGACAGAAGATACTGGTTTGCAGATAGAGAGGCCAGAGCTAGGAAAGATAGAAGTTTAAGATGAGTAGAGAGAATAACTGATAGATGGTTTGGCTCTATATTTTCTTAAAGGATCTGGTGATGGTGTGATGATAACAGTAAAACCAATCATGGCAGCAGCAGGTACAAAAATTTATGGTGAGGTTACTCAATGCCAGGCACTATTCATAAATTATGTTCTTTAGTCATCACAACAGTGTAATGTATAATATGTGCTCTATAATGTATGTACTGTTACTATGCCAATTCTATAGATAAAAGATTGAGGCTGAGAAAGCTTAAATGGTGCTTCTGATATCACAAAGCTAATAAGAGATAAACAAGACTTTACTGAAAGTCAAAGAGTCTTAATTTCAAAGCACGAAGTCTTAACCATGTATAACATACAAATCATGAGTTATCTGATAGATATTAACAGAATTATACTATTAATTGGTTGCTTCTCTTTTTCTGCCACTGAAGACAAGTTTTAGGCATATATTTTGGCATTTTATTATTAGTGTTAATGATTGCCTCCATAATACCATGGAAATGCATTTCCTATTAAAATGTATTTTAATAGGAAAGTGGTTTTTTATTGAGAAGATAAGAGATAAAGAGTATTACAGCAAGCTAGGTCAAAGAAAAGGCAAAATATATATATATATGAATATTTGATAATTGATAGTTTATTCAAAATGTACAAATTGGAATTGTAAGCATCAGTTAGCGGTAGGACTTCTGTAAAAGTGGGGTAAAGACCTCCAAAGAACTCCTCCAAAAAGCAATAAGAACAGTAGCAAAAATTGTCAAAATCATTTTTTCCAGTTCTCTGGAAAGTAACCAAAGGCTTGCAACAATCCAGAGAGTGCTAATTCAAGAAAAACTACAGAATCTCTTTGAGAATGACAAGCTTTTTGGTGATTTAGCTTGCTCTGTTAATATCCAGTTCTCCTCAGCTCTGTGGTGTCCTTGAAAATCCATATTCAGATAACTGTGGTAGCTGTGAAAACCAGCAGCATAGCATCACTTGAAGGAGGTCAGTTATGTTTGGTGTTTTCAGAAAGTCCACTGAGCACTGTATCTGACCTGTCTGGAAACTCCCTGGTAAAGCTTCATTCACAGAGCTTGTCATTTTTTAACCTGACCAGAGCTTGCCTGATGAGAAAATCCCTGGACATTTTTTTGAAATAATCAGCAACATTTTTGTTTGTTTGTTTTAGTATTGGAACTGCCTGAGGTGGCAGTACCAGTTGGGCTAAATAAGAACCTTACGAAAAGCCTAAAATGAAAACCTGAGAATGAGATGTCCATACCCTGTGGGCTGTATTCAGGTCCAGGAAAGACCTGAGAAGGTCCCTGTCACTCACCTCTGGGTAACCTTGAAGGGTCTGTGCAGGCAAGAATTGAAGGCTAAGGGAGAGTGTTGAAAGCATGCCCTGCTGCACATCCAGAGCCTTTGGCAGAGTGGAAGGTGTACTGGTGCAAGATAAGTAAGGCAGTCTCTGTCTAGTAATTAGCTGATCACTAAGCTAACTGAACAGAAACTTCAGTGGCTACAGGTGATATGGGAATATCAAGAAATATCAAACAAAATTTGATAGAATTTTATAGTAGAATTTTATAGACTTTGATTGGAAAACTCAATAAATACACAGAACAACAATGAACCCCATGGGAAGGGTCTGTTTTCCAAGATTTCCACATCATATTTAAAATTTTTTCAACAAAAAATTTTGACATTTGTAAGGAAAGAGGAAAGGATGGCTAATACACAGGGAGGAAAAACAGCCCTTAGAAACTGCCCCTGAGGAAGCCCTGATGTTGGACTGACTAGATAAATATTTTAAACCAGCTATTGTACAAATGCTCAAGTAATTAAAGGAATGCTTTTCTAAAGAATTAAAAATATGAGGTGATGTCTTACCAAAGAGAATACCAGTAAAGAAATATAGAAAAGAATTAAATAGCAAATCTGAAGTTGAAAATTATAACTAAAATAAAAATTTATTAGAGGGGTTCAACAGAAGAGTTGACAGAAGAAAGAATCAGCATACTTGAAGACAGGTCAGTTGCTATTCTTACCCTGAGGAACAGAATGAAGAGAAGAATGAAGAAAATTGGAGAGTCTCAGAGTCCTGTGAGACACCCTCAGGTGAACCAACATACAAATAATGGGAACCTAAGAGAAGACAAGAGACAGAAATGGGAAGAAAGAGTTTTTAAAGAAAAAGTACCCTGAAAACTTTCCAAATTTGATGAAAATTATTAGTATGCACATCCAAAAACCATAATGTATTCCAAGTAAGATAAACTCAAACATATCTATACATTATAATAAGAACATTAATTAAAAATGCCTTTTTGGTTCTTTGTTGTTTCTCCTGAATTATAATTTTGTCTGTTATGAGTATATTCATTGATAATACTGAATTCCTGAAGTTGTATTCTTACACATTTAATGTAACAAAAAATTAAATCATATATAAATAATTGCAAAAAATTACTCAGTGCTTTGTAGTCTTTGTTGTGTAAAATGAATAATAATGATTTTAAATCTTATATATGGCAGCTTTTTTCTTTCTTGGAATTCAGGTTAATTTTTATGTAACTTGGCATTTTTGGATTTAATATAAACCAAAAACATAAAAGGTATATATAGGTTTTTATATTTTAAATTACTCCAGTGTGCACATGTGCACTCTCTTTCTCTCAAATATATAAATCTTTTTAAAATTTTCTTTTTTTTTTAGATTTATTTATTTTACAGTGAGCAAGCAGGAAGACAGAGAGAGGGAGGGAGGGAGAGGGAGAGAATCTCAAGCAGACTCCCCACTGAGCTTGCAGCCCTGCTCAGGGCTTGATCTCAAAACCCTGAGATCATGACCCAAATGAAACCAAGAGTTTGATGCTCGACTGACTGAACCACCCAGACACTGCCCCCACCCCCAATATTTCTGAACAAACTTGCTTATCTTTTGCTTTCTTCCTCACTTAGTGGCATGTCTCCATTCTTTTTCTTAAGCTAGATATTCCAGAAACATCTTCATTCTTTTCCTTCTTTTTATCCTGAATGCTATTATTCTAAGTCTGAATTTTCTGTCACAAGGTTTTATAAAAGATCTGAAACTATTACCTTACCTCCTTACCTCTTACGTTTTTCCTCTCCAGTGCTTTGTTAGGCGTATTATTAAAATTATCTGTCTTCTCAAAACTTTCATGTAGTTATCTTAATTTTTAGTCTTGGAACTATCAGAAATAGGTCTACCCTATTTGTCATGTTGGTCATCTGGTTTTTGAATATTATTGTCATGTTCTACTGATTAATCTTTTATGTCAATCCTAACTTCCTTGAGAAAACAAATAAAACTGAGTAATAAAAATGAGTAAAATGACAATAAAACACTCAATTGTGAGAGATGTATATTTTTAGCCAATTTAAATGAATATTTTTAAAGTAATGTATGTATCTAATATAGTTTGAATCAAAAGGAAAGGGGAATCTAAAGAAAAATTTCTTTCTTTTGAAAACTTGACAGGATTATTCCAAAATCTGGAAAAATTAATACATTCACATGCTCAGTAAATTTGGATATCATGACATTAATCTATATTTAAGAAATTAATAGTCTAAGTCTAAGAGTGTAAGAATTAAGCCATGTTACTAAAGAAATTCCTTCACATTATGTTTAATCCTTTCGCATGTGTGTATAAAACTTTGAACAAATTATGATCCCACCCAAAAAATAGTATTACCAAAACAACATTTTTCTGTGGTTTTACTAGAGACTTCACCAAAGGTTTTGTGAGATGTTTTGCTGAAATCAAAATAGCCTGTTCCCTGTTGGGCACTCTTCTGATTTCCTGTCCTAATAACATTTCAAAATAAAGAAACAAACAACCAAAATAACAAAAATCTAAGGGCAGTTTTATAGAACTTACAGATGTTCATTTTTAAGAGATCTTAGAAATAACTTACTCTGCCCTTCTTGTTTTACAAAGGATAAACTTACATATAAATCAGAGTAATACACTAACATTTACTAAGTATCCACTTTATATAGAACCTGCAAGTAATCTATCTATAGTATCTTAGTTTCTTCTTCAACATGACTTTATTAAGAGCTATTATCCCTATTATACCTAGATTACATCACTTTTTCAAGGTCATCATTTAGACTTTGATAACATTTTATATATAGGGAACTTCATTGTACTAACACTTGCATAATGAGATTGATAGGCATTTAACATTTGAAAGATATTTTTCTGTTTTAATTGATAATTGTGTATTTCATATCTTCTATATATTTTATCTGCTTCAGTTTTCACAAATTGAAATTTATATTTATTCACAAAGAATAAGTATTCCAAAATAATTGTTCTTAAAGGCACATATAAGCCAAATTCTTGAGGAACATTATTTTCTTATTAAAGTATTTATCCTTTTGTAATAATCACTTGGCGTACTTTTTTGCTATTAACGCTTCAGAATTTTAAGTGTAAAATGTATGTGATTTTAAAATAATATCTTTAACTAGTTTAACTACCAAAAAAGGTATATACCAAAGAAAGGTATAAAATGACTTTATATTTTTAAGGTAATATTAGAGAAGTATAATCATTTCTCTTATGTGATTGGTAGCTAACAAGGGATAAAGGAGAACTTCATATAATAATTATTCATAAGCTGCTATAAGAAATTGTTATGGGTACTATTTCTCCATGCTTTTAAAGACATCAGTTTTGAAATGCCAGATGGCTTTTAAAAGAAACAGGGTTCTGTTGAGGCTTCCTGAATAAAATGACAGGTGTACATAAATGATATGTTTTAATCCAGTTGTGTTGTTATGCACATCCATTTAGCAGATTTTTTCTTATTTCTCACAGGTCTTATTTTCTTATTCCAATATGTGAGAATATTTTATTAATAATACTGAATTTTCACTTGTGAAACTTTTTGTTTAAACAAGTTTCTTTTATTACAGAAACACCTGCTACATTTCCAGACACTATAAAGGAAAAAGAAACACCAGCCCCTGGTGAAGATATTCAGCTAGAAAGTTCCATTCCACATACAGATTCAGGAATTGGAGAGGAGCAAGTGGCTAGCATCCTGAATGGGGCAGAATTAGAAACAGGCACAGGTCCTGATGCCATGAGTGAACTCTTAACCACTTTGTCATCTGAAGTGAAAAAATCACAAGAAAGCTTAACTGAGAACCCCAGTGAACTGTTGAAACCGGCACCATCTATATCCAGCATTAGTCAAACCAAAGGCATCAATGTCAAGGAGATCTTGAAAAGTCTTGTGGCTGCCCCAGTTGAAATTGCAGAATGTGGCCCTGAACCTATCCCATACCCAGATCCAGCATTGAAGAGAGAAGCGCAAGCTATTCTTCCTATGCAGTTTCATTCCTTTGACAGGTGGGTACCGAACTTATTCGTAGTGCTCTAAACACAGAAGAGAAACTAGAGTTTATTTTTTAGAATATTAGGAGGATCTCAAAAACCTTATATTTAGTAATATAAATTCTTACTACAAAGAATATCAAAGTGATAGGTCAACCAGATTGATCTCATAGTAAGGCACTTAAATAATACATCTCAAAAAAGGAGTTTCAATATGGTATGCAGGACAGCATGTTAAATTAGAAATAGGGAAATCCAGATTCTGATTATAATCCGTCATCAATGACTACACTACGTTGAGGAAGTGCTTTTATCTTTTTGGACTTAATTGTTTCATGGATAAAATTAGGGAGGGGTAAGCCCTATCTCTAAGGTCTAGTTCGGCTCTGAAGTTCCTATATCAAAGTACTAAAAACTGTAATAACTGCTGGAGACTAAATAGCTTGCTTTACGTAATAAAATTCAAATTCGAGTTTTAAATGCAAAGATGGAAAAAAGGTGAAAATGTGCATTATCATCTGAAAATATGTGTGGAATTTTCAGAATCAATGTAAAAGCCGTATTTTGAGGCATGTGTTTGAAAGTAAATAATGTTGAAAGGCATTTTAGGTTTCTAAATTATTTATAACATGGCCCATATGTCTACATTCAAATGTTAAATCATACAAGGGTTTTTAGTTGAGACCCACCAAATTGTATTCTGTTCCATTATATATGCCATAAAAATGAGTTTACAGAAGCAGGATAAAACATTTTAGAACCAAAGAATTTGTTCATGTAATTTATCCTATTTAAAAACTTAAACAGCCTTAGAAACATTATTTTCAGATAGTCATAATTACTAACAATGTTAATTACTTAACATTGATACTGGGACTAATATTTATATATTAGCATATAAACTAAAGAATGTGTTTACCATCTGATTACCATCAATAAATTGTTATTGAAGTTAAAAACACTTTCCCCCACACAAAATTTATATGTGTATGAGGTGATTGGTAAACAATTATTTTTTGTTTTAGAGAGAAAAGATCAAGTTAGGAAAAAAATATTTCTTAAACTGGAGCATCAAAAATAAACATATAGTCAAAATGTACTAGCTATTCTGTATTACTTTTCCAAAATAGCCATACTGGTTTGTACATTTTTTAGTGTTAAGGGGTAGAGCTGTGGCAGTAAAGGCATTTTCAGTGAAGACAGATGATCTTTTTTATATATAAATATAAATTAAACTTTACCTTTAAACATTTTAACTGCTGTTCTATAGGTACTTCTTGAAAAATTATTGTGAAAATATAAATAGCATTAGTCATCATGTCAGATACAAAGATAGATAAAAACAGAGTTCTCTGTATTGAACTTAGTAGTAAATGGTAGAGATGAAATGTTTGCAAAAAATTGTCATACAAGATAAAATGTGTTAAGTCTCAGAATTTTAAAAAACTAAAGAAAGAGGGGCTATAAAATGTAGGAAAATATTTCTTTTTTTTGACAGTTTGCGTTAATATTATATTTGGATGTTCATGCATATAGTTCTTTGGACATTCCTTATGCCATCTCAGATTGATGTCCTCTATTTCACCTATTTGGTTTATGTTCCCTGGATATATGTGCATGTGTCTTTATGAGTGTATGTAAACATGTGTATGTAAGTATCTGTAATTGTATGTATCTATAAAAATGTCATAGTAATTCAACTTAGGGTCATAAAAATTTTGTGTTCCACTTACTTTTAAATTATATATTTAAATTTTGTTAGAATACAAAACAAATACAGAGGATTATTGTGATTTGCATAAGAGAATCCAGTGAAATAAAAATTAAGTTCAACATTTTTTGTTTTAATTTGGATTATTGCTAGAACAATTTTTCATTAAAACCTAACAAAGCTATCACTAAAGTGCCAATATTCTCAGCTACTCAAAATTTATTACACTTTTGTGAATATTGCTTTAAAAAAATAGAACTTTCCATTTGTTCCTTACAGTATTTGTGCAAAGTGCAGTGGGAGTGGGATCATTCTAAATTGCATAAGTAGAAATGAAATCGAGGCACACAAAGCATATTTCAATTCTTTTTAGGAAAAGGATCTCTAGTGTAGTTAATATATGCAGTAGCTCAAGTACTATCAAATGTAAATGATGAGGTGATATTGATGAAAGGAGGGGATTGAGGTCTCAGGGGGCGCTGATGACGGATTGAACAGAAGCGGCCTTGCACTGCACGTAACTCAAGTCTGTCGTCTTCACTGCTCAAAGCCATAATGGGAGGTGGCAGTCTGAAATGAGTTGCCACGGCAAAGAGTATTATTTTTGAAATGCTTTCACACAAATCACTAGGCCCTGCATACAACTTAGTTTCATGCTTTAATGTCATCAGGAGGCACAAATTGGTGTGTCTAATTGTTTGCCACCTGCCAGCAAAATGAGCTGCCAGCCAGCCAGACGGGTTTGATTGTCTGTCAGCCATTCAATAGATTGAGAGTGACAACATCAAAAATTTAACTTCAAACTCTAGAGCTTTGAGCAGCTTTTCAGAGACATCATCCCCACAAGTGCTTCTGGACAACTGCATTTTTCAATTATAGTTCCAATATATTGCTACCATTTGCCTTATCTGTCTTAAGGTAGCTATAATTACATTATGAAGTATATAAACATATTTCTGAAGCACTAAAGTCTGAAATCCAAGTTATGACATGTCTTTTAACATCAGATTGAATTCCTTGAAAATAGGATCCAAGATGACAGGACTTAGAAACAAAGTCCTGATGACTACCAGTTTCAAACACAGAATTATCATGGGTCTTACTCTACCAATAATGTATTTTTCATTTTTATCTTTAGTTGAAAAATAGCTATAGTCTCAGTTGCTCATTTCTCTGTAACTAAATCATGCTTCCTGATAATATTGTGCAATCCCAATGGAGATCACCTAGAATTTTACTTTTGTTAGCCAGCAGTTTATTGGTTTTATTGAAAACATGCTAACAATGTATTCTTTATACTCATTCTATACTGTAAATTTGAAAACAGCTTCCTAGAACAACTGATCTAATTTCAGTTATGTTAACTTATGTTCTACATAGGGTGCTTCTTCTCACTTGGGATGGAGCATTTATGAATTTCAGTTGTGAGAGTTATAATATTTTCTTTAGGTAGATTACAACATCAAATTTTAGAAACATTTAAACTTTTTCTTTCAGTATTATTTTCTCACAGTGTATTAGGAAATAGTATATAAATAACCTTATTTATGTATCCGGAAAGTGCTGATTGTTTTTCTTTCATTTTTTTTCCAGTCATCATCTGTGCAGACTTACATATATGTCTGATTACACTGAGTGCCCCTAACAAATTTATTTTTATGAATTGTAAATCACCGAAAGAGCTAGAGATTCACTAGTGCTGTTCTATAATGAGGAAACACTTTGTATATAGAGGAAATGCAGTTAGGAAATGATTACATTATCATGGTTTTATTTTGGACAGAAGTGCTTAATAACACGTAAAGCAAATTGCGAAGTTCTCCAACAATGCAATCTCCTTTGATAGATTTAAATATAGATTTATAGTTCATAAAATACTCTAGCTGAGCTGTATTTTTTATACAATAGTACCTGTGTAACTTTTAGGTTGGGGCAATGCTTTCCTCTAAAATCACCAGTTAAGTTTTATCCTATCTTTTATGTTAAGATTGTAATCTTATCTATCCACATGATTTTCGTCTTTGGAGAATTTGGTATATATGTGTGATTTAGGTCAGTCTTAATTTCTGAGGGATTTCTAAGATATTTCTCCCCACACACACACCTTAATTTGGACAAAAGACAAAAAAAAAAAAAAAGGACAATGTGCTTCTTCCTTTTAACTGTTATTACGTTTTAGAAAATTATTTTATGTCTGGGATATCACAAAAAGCTCGCAATTGTGTTGCTTCTCTGGCTAACAAACATTGATTTTACATGATTTTATATTTCATCCCTTTTGATTTTACAATCCCACTCATGTTTGAATTACTGGGTTTGATAAGTTCAGGCAGAATGGTCTGTATATTTTTCCCCTCAAACTTAATTTCCTCACTTTCAAGTGTTTTATTCTCTGAATAAGGAAGTCTCTAAAATAAAAATTATAAATATTATAGGACTAAAAAGCAATATAGATAGGCTTTATATTATTAAACCTAAAGTATAAGATTCAGCTAGCTATTTCTCTCTAGCTTTTTAATATTAACATTTTTAACATTAATGCTAAGAATGACAGTTTAGGGAAAATAATAAAAAATGTTTGATATAGATGATGAAATCTTCCTACATTGATTAAAGATTATAAAAAATTATAATTACTGCTGCGGACTTCAATTTCTGTTCCTTTACTTTTCTAATTTTTGTGAAGTGTTTTGCTTGTATCACTTAAAGGATGAACAAGTAATTGTAAGCCACATTGATTATAAGTCTGCCATCCTTTACGTTGCAAGGTTTCTATGAAGTCTAGGCACTGAAATTCCAGCTTTTATTATGCTGCAAGTGTCCCGGGTTTAGTATTTTAAGGCCAGTAGCCAGAAGATGCAGTTTTGACTGAGCATGGTGGTATCCTAATATCCCTAATATTGTTGCCTTTGTCTCTCCTGGCATTTACACAGACAAGTCAGTGAGCTGAAAAAGTATCTCTCTTTAAAGAGTGGATTAATGAAATACTCAGTTATTTCTTAAACATGTTTTTTCATTGGTAATCTAAATATTTTACAAAATAGAGACATACAAAACATGAAAATGTCATAGCAGTAGCCTTGTGATTTCTGATGAGCTGCAGTAAATTGTAGTATCACCCTAAAATCAATAACATCTTTTCTTTCCTAAGCTTCAATTTTTTCTTTTGAGATAAATGTTTTGCGTTTATATGAGCCTTGTTAGGGAAGAGAGTTAACCTGGAAATTAGGATAATTGGGCATTTAAAATAGATCTCTTTGTATTTAGTTGTGCGATGTAACTTTTATTCTCTTTGGCTTTTTCAGCATATAAAATAATGCATTATTTCTTAAAAGTCCCATAAAGTTCCAAAATCCTATCATAAATGAAATGATCTTGTAATTAGTCTCAAAAAAGTAGCAGATAGCTATTTTTGAACTTGGTTAAAAGACCTGAGTCCCAGAAAAGATAGGACATGTCCATTACCAAAGCTATCAGCTCACTTTAGGCCCTCAGCATCTCTTGAGTGGATTCCTTCTCTTATCTCCTAACTGGCCTCAGTATTTTCAGGTCCCCACCACCCCAGCCAGTGTATCTTCCACATTTATGCCAGAGTCATTTTTCTTAAATGCAAAACTGGTAAAAATTCTGAAATAATTTTTGCTTATTACAAAATAAAAGATGAACTTCTTAGTTTGAAATGTCCTTACTTTTTATCAGTGATAAGGATGTATTTGTAGTTCCTTCTTCAGTCTACTATGTTTTTTCCTATCTCTTTGCCTCACTAAGGTTTTACTACTGAACTTTTCTCCTCTTGGCTAATTCCCTTTGTGCTACTTTTAGATTCAGCTCACTGTTCCCAGACAATGCATATCCTTTGTCTTCCTGAAAGATCCTGTGCATAACTCTGATCAAAGCAATTATTGAAATATATTGCACAGTCGATTTGCTGGTTTCTTGTATTTCCTTCAGGTATCTCTAAGGCATGGGTTATATCTTACTTTCTTTTTATCCCTCAAACTTGTCAGTGAAGTTGTATTCCTTTAACCTGTCAGTGCTCAATAAGTGTTACAGAAAAGAGAGAGGGAGCAGAAAGAAAAAAGGGATTCTTATAGGGTGTCACAAATAATTATAAAACTCACTTGCCTTGATAAGTCACTATTGAAAAACCCTTATTTTCACTACCTTACTTTATACACAGGCCAAATCTTGAGGTATACAGATAAAGTAGGAATCTTTTTTTAAGAGTCACAGAAATAATTAATGGACTCTCCAAGACTCTGTCCCTGAACTACTTCTCCTATCCATTTGCACTCACTTCTTCAGTGATTTCATCCAATTTCCTGGTATTAAATAGCATATATGTTGATGATTCCCAAATTTATGTCTCAGCCCAGTTCTCTCTCCTCAGCTAGAGACTAACCTATCTAATTGCTTATTCAACGTCACTATTTGGATGATTAATATCTGCTCCAACCATGTTAGCCCCTATCTTAGTTAATGGTAACTCTGTCTTTCATGTTGCTTAAGGAAAAAATCTTTACATCATCTTTGACTTTTCTCTCACACTCACATCCAGTCTTCTGCAAATCCTGTTTGCTCTGCCTTCTTAATATAGTCAAAATTTGGCCTACTTTTCACCACATTCATTTTCCCATTCTGAAACAAACTATATATCATTTCTTGTTTGGTTTATTATAGTAAACTCCTAACTAGTCTTTCCCTACTTGCCCTTCCCCCTTTAAGTGTATCCTTAATACAATAGCCAGGTGTTGCTTAACCTAAGATCAAACTCCTCCCTTGTTCATAAGCTTTTAATGGCTTCTGATCCCACTGTGAGAAAAACCCAGTGTCTTTACAATGGACTGTAAGGATCTATGATCAGAACCCCACTTACTTCTCTGGTTTCACCTCTTACAAGCCCCACATCTTCTAGACTCACACTAGCCTTCTTCCTGGTCTCTCTACCTGTGACACTGTTTTTTTCTTTTCTTTTTGTGTTTTTTTTTAATTTTTTCCCTTTATTTTATTATGTTAATCACCATACATTATACCATTAATTTTTGATGTAATGTTCCATGATTCACTGTGCGCATATAACATCCAGTGTTCCATGCAGTACATGCCTTCCTTAATACCCATCACTGGGCTAACCCATCCCCCCACCCTTCCCCTCTGAAACTCTTAGTTTGTTTCCCGTAGTACGTAGTCTCGTGGTTCGTTGAGATACCACCTTACACCAGTTAGAATGACCAAAATCGACAAGGCAAGAAACAACAAATGTTGGAGAGGTTGTGGAGAAAGGTGAACACTCTTACACTGTTGGTGGGAATTCAAGTTGGTACAGCCACTTTGGAAGACAGTGTGGAGGTTCTTCGAAAAAATTAAAAATAAAACTACCCTATGACCCAGCAATTGCACTATGGGGTATTTACCCCAAATATACAGCTGCAGTGAAAAGAAGGGCCACATGCACCCCAATGTTCATAGCAGAAATGTCCACAATCGCCAAGCTGTGGAAAGAATCGAGATGCCTTCAACAGATGAATGGATAAAGAAGATGTGGGCCATATATACAATGGAATATTACGCAGTCATCAGAAAGGATGAATACCCAAATTTGCCTCAACATGGATGGGACTGGAGGAGATTTTGCTGAGTGAAATAAGTCAAGCAGAGAAAGACAATTATCATATGGTTTCACTTATTTGTGGAACATAAGGAATAGAATGGAGGACATTAGGGGAAGGAAACAAACCATGCCTATGACACTCTTAACACTCTTCCCTGGATATCTTCATAGCTTGCTCCTCCTGCACTTTCCCGTGTTTCCTCAAATACTACTGTTTTTAGCAAGTCTTCTCTAAGC
Source organism: Ailurus styani (assembly GCA_002007465.1). Taxonomy (NCBI): domain Eukaryota; kingdom Metazoa; phylum Chordata; class Mammalia; order Carnivora; family Ailuridae; genus Ailurus; species Ailurus styani. Next base: position 1,243,760 of record LNAC01000387.1, on the reverse strand, counting down.
ATTTCTCCTTATTCCTGTCTGCTTTATTTTTCTCATAGCACTTTCCATCTCATATACTGTATTAAACCATTCATGTTATTATATCTTCTGTCTCTTCATAGTGGAATGTAAATTCCATGAAGGCAGAGATTTTGTCTGTTCTATATATTTCTGTATGTCAGAATTTAGAACCACCCCTTACATACCAGTGGGCTCAGTAAATATTTGTTGAATGACTGAACGAATGAATCTTAGATCACACCCCAAATCTCTGGTTTAGAGATAGGATGAATTCAGTGATGGAAAATTTACACTTACATGTATTATATATCACTCACTGTATCATGAAACGTAGTTAACTGCTCAATGGAACATTTTGTTGAAGTGAGTTAGATTGAATAATTTCTTGGCTTGTGCTGTTTTGATGATAACCTTTACAACCTTAAAGTATGCGTGAGTTTTATGTAGTACAGAGGAATCATCTACTTATTTATAGTTTGCTGTTTTAAGGTATGGAACAGAATTGTGAAATTGTGTGGGAAAACATGGAAACAATATTCTTAAATAGAAAAATGCAGTTGGTAAAGTGTGCGTAGTATAGAGGATTCTATGTATGCATCTGTATGAATAGCAGATTTAGAAGAAGAGTGGAATATGTTAATAGGTTAGATTGGTGGCTTTTAACTTTCTGTGGCTATATTTTTAAAACCCAGGTAATTATTTGCTCACCCTAGAAAAAGTGTATGCACTTCAAAATTTTACGTGTACTTTAGGATATTTATGGATTCGAAATGGGTACCCATGATGGTTACATAGACTACTAGGTAAGGTTAAGTAAGCCTTTTGGTTTGGTTGGAATAGGTTACCAAGTGGAATATGTTGAGTTACTGATAGAAGATTTTGTAAGAGCTAAAAAGTTCAATTTTCGCACGATGTGTTAATCAACACATATTGATAAATGTAAACTTGCAGATTATTTGTAAAATAGATTGTTAGGACACAGAATGGTTTGATGTGTTAGAGAATGGGCAGTGTTGAAGAAATGAAATTAGGGAACAGAATGTAGAGTACTCCGATTCTAGTAAACCATCTGGCCATTATAATCAAAGGAGAAATAGTAGGCTGCATAAAGTTGTGGACTGAGACAGAATCTGAGAAATCAGTCAAAGCCAGTTTCCCACCTCTCTCAACCTAGCCCTGGTGATGTGATCATCCTAGTCATTTGAACACATCAGTAGTTGGAAACTGAAGCTTATAAAAGTTACTAGAGTTTCTTCGTCCTGTTGGTTTTAATATGACAGGGAGATATATAGGAGTTTCATCTTATTTCTTTTTCATATACTTTCAGATTTTTAAAAATTGGTTTAATTTTTTTTAACAGTAATTTTCTAATCTCTAAGCCTTCCCTCCCATGACTTGCTCTCCTGATCTACTGTCATCCTAACTATTCTTTTATGGGCATGATGCTATTTGTCATTATTTTTGAAATATGCCTAAAACTGCAAGCAGGATTTTATTTATGAGGTCTGACAATCACAAAGTATGTGAGGATTATCGCTTCTTTCAAACTGTGTAGTGTTGCTGGTGCAGACCCAGCTTGCATCAGCACTTTGGGGAGCCATAGCAATTTTCACAATTGCTATAGATCTCATGATATTCCAGGCAAAGTGCTAAACATTTTATATGTATTATATCCTTCTATCTTTAACAATCTTATGAGCTACAAACTATTATGAATCTCATTTTAAAGGTGAGCAGAATGGAGCTTAAAGAGATTTACTTAATACCACATAGCTAGAAATTGTTGGAGGTAGAATTTTAACTCCCATCCACCTGTCATTGAAAACTGGGTTTTTAGCCACTGTGCTACTATGTTTAAATGCCATGTTACAGTACCAGATTCTGCTGTGTTTGCTGTCTGAAGGCTTTCACATTAATTGCTATTGAACCAGATGCTTTCAGTTCTTTAGTAGACTGGCATTTAATGTTTTTTGTATTTATTTACAAGTTATTGTTACAGGTTGTTGACACTTGACAAGATGCCTTTAGTAGTCTGTTAATAAGAGTTTCTGCGCAATGTTGGTGATGACCTATTAATTAGGAATTTCTGGTGATAGTTTTCCTACAATCTATAAATCTGTCTCACAGCACTATAAATCAGCCTGTGTTTCTTATCTTATCCACAGGGATTTTAATGAGTTGTAGAAAAAACGTGTTATAGATTACTAATGACTTTTCTTCAAATCGAGAGTTGATAATTTTGTTTTCTTGCTGGATAGCCAGAGAAATAGTGCATCTCAACAGTTTAGAAGTTTAGAGAAGAGTTTTGATGATAAACCCAAAATACTAGTTTTTTTTTCTTTTGATAGATCAGTGTTACCACATACCTTATATGATGTAAGCAGAGAATTATTAAACTTTACACAGTGGTAATAATTATTAACATTTATAAGACATCTTATGCTAAAAAAAACCTTTTTAAGTACAATCTCACTTAATTTCCCCAGTTATATGTGAAGTATATGGCATTCATCTTGCCATATTTGCAATGAAAACTGAAATTTAAAATCACATAACTTGAGAGTGATTTAGGTCTCAAGATTTTGTCTTCTAGCTGCATGTCCTATATTCTTTCCCTAATGTCACACTGCTTTTCAATGTAATAAATGAAGGCATTGGATGAGGAATGGCCAATGAAAGGGTTGAAAGCATAAAGTGTGCTTTTGGTAATTAAATAAGATAGTTAAGAGTTTGAGTCTGATGAATTAGATTCCACCTATAAAGAGCAAAGAAAATACCCAGAAAGAGATAATGTAGAAATTTTTTGACTTGAGTAAAATTATTTAAGATTCTAATACATTTGGTCACAAAAAAGTTTTAAGTATTCCTTAAGTTGAGAATAATAATTCTTACAAATTTATATTTTTGACATTGAAATCATTGAAGACATCAACATAAATGATTCTAGGGAAAGCAATGTTACTAAGGAAGTTTAAGCCATAGACTCACTTGAGAATAAGCCACTGATATGATTTTAAGTAAAGCTTTTTAGTGGGACAATTTAAATTTAAAATGTATACAGGCACATTTAAGAGAACTAGTTTAGATTGAAGAGTTCTATACTGTCAGCCACTAGTTTTCAAGCATTACATTTGAGCTTATAGCATCTCATACATCTTTCTAGATGAAAAAGTTCAATCATGGTTGAGTAACACTGGTAAATACTTTTTCTATGAAGCTGCAGTCTGTAAACTTTGAGAAGAATGAAGCTTCACTACTTGTAAATAAAGATTTTTATTATTCTAGATAAATAGTTTATCTTTTAAAATGATACTCATTTATTACTTAAGGTTAACACGATGACAAATTCAGAATTTTTGTGTGTGTGAAATTCATCCAACTATGCTAAAGTAACATGGGAAACCCCTGTGTTCAAAATGTCAAGTCTTGAAAGCTAAATAGATCTTTAGCTGAGTATTAAGTGTATCATTGAGTTCTTTTTCATTATAATAACTATGAAAAACAACTAAATTTTTTTCAGAAAAATAAAGTATAACCTTACTATGCCACTAGATGTTACTCAGTATTCCTTGGTTAATTTTTAGCTTTACTATGAAAAAGCTTCAGACTCTGGCTTTTGGAATGGTTTTTATGTTTTTATGACTATTTTACAAATGAAGAATATACTATGGATAAGAAGAACATTTTATGCATATTTTACAAAAAAACCTGTGCAGATGCAAAATATTCTAACTTGAGCACACATTTTCCCAGTTTTTCCAGATTCATGATTATAGCCTACAAGCCATTATAAGAAAGGTTTGCAAACTCCAGATTCCACATAAACATTTGCCACATGAATTAAAGTCAACACACTTCATAATATCCTAATGTCCGTATCCTTTCACCAATGAAATTGGACTCAGAAGTAGAAAGAAAGAAAGAAAGAAAGAAAGAAAGAAAGAAAGAAAGAAAGAAAGAAGAAAGAAAGAAAGAAAGAAAGAAAGAAAAGAAAAGAAAAGAAGAAAAGAAAAGAAAAGAAAAGAAAGAAAAGAAAAGAAAGAAGGAAGGAAGGAAGAAAAGGAAGGAAGGAAGGTAGAGAGAGAGAAGGAAGGAAGGATGGAGGGAGGGAGGAAGGAAGGAAGGAAGGAAAGAAAGAAAGGGCGGGCAATTAAATGTTGACTGTATATGTCATAGCAGGGTTGGATTTCATCTTAAACTTTGTTTTGGTTATTTTCCATCACTTCTTACTTTGCAGGAGTGTCGTGGTACCTGTTAAGAAGCCACCTCCAGGTAGTTTGGCTGTAACCACTGTGGGAGCCACTGCTGCTGGAAGTGGGCTGCCAACAGGCAGTACCTCTAATATATTTGCTGCTACTGGAGCTACACCAAAAAGTATGATTAATACAACAGGTATTGTCCTTATATATTTTTGTGATACCTCATCTTTTTCTTTCTGTTTTCTATATCTTCATTTTTCTGCTTATTATCTTACAAATTAAAGTGCCCTGATCATTTGGGATTATCATAATCTTTAAGAAGGTTCTACTTTATGTTACTACCTTTCAGAATTTGTCTGTACTTCTAGACATTTTTAGTGGTCATTTTAGAGGACACTATTGTTTTTGTCTTGAGTCCTCTCAAAACACAAATGCTGTTTACTTTCAGAGTTAAATCAGATCGCTGAAAGGTATTGGGGGAGCAAAATCAAAAGATAATTTAAACACTGAAGTTTGATATGTAAAAATTAGTAAATGGTATCAAGAATATCATTAAATATATTAGTGATAGAAAATAGATTTAGTGACTTTTACTGGTTGAATCCTAATGTATATTTTTTTGCAAAATCCTCTAAGGAAAGGGAGAGCTCCCCTAAGAACCTTCATGGTTTGCATAAGTCTCAACTTGATGGAAAAAAAAATGCATGTGAATAAGAACCATTATTTGACATTGAATTAATTTATGTGCTTAGATTACAGTTGTATCCAATTCATTGTCCAACATTTTCCTAATGATGCTAGGAACAGAAAATTCCAAATCACTACAAATTTTAAAAGCCTGACTAAAATAACCTTTATTTATGTAAATTTCCAGAAATGTTCCTGTTGATTATTAGCTAAATAAATCCTTACCCAAATCTTTGTGATTCCATTTTAGGTATTTATACAACGCAAGATGATCCCTGACTTTTCTTCCCTGACTATAGTAGCCTTCTCTTCTCCAAACTGTATAGCCTTGAACTTTTCCATTTATTATCATTACTTAGATTCTTCCCATTTTTATTAATTTCATAGCTCTTCTATGTGCTTTCTTCTATGTATCTATCTTGTTTATCATACCACCTGAGTCTGACATATCATGACCAACACATTTATGGGGTTGTAGTAAGTAGCATATACTCTATCAAGCATATTAATATTAGCAAATAAACATTACTAATGGCATTGTATTAAAGAACATCACAACCTTGGTTTATCTATATTATAAATAAATATATCCAGCTTGTCTGAACACTTGAAAGTTTTTCTATACAGTTTATAATCTCATTCTATATATTCATTCTGCTTTCTAGAAATAGGAATAAAAATATTTTTCTCCTACCAAAATATATATCAAAAAACATGTTAAGATTTTTAAAATATGCCAGTATAGTTGAAAGAAGAGTCTACATTTAGTGTCTATTGAATAATTCCTTATTTTTAAGAGATAGGCTAAAGGAAAATTAAATTACCTCTTTTTTATCTTTATATGAAACAAGTTATAATATTTCCTTATAACTTCTATTTTATGAATTAATAATAGATATAGAAAGTGATAGTAGCAAAAAATCTAGTGGTAGTGTAAAGTACATAATATTACAGTGGAAAATAAAATGTAAGTAATTAAACATCCTCCTCAGAAATATATACAGACACACCTACACACACACACACACACACACACACACAACACACACACACACATTTTGTATGCCAACACCTATACCAGACCCATTATCCAGTTTAGTTTTTGGCAAGTAGATGCTATATAAGTGTTGGAGCAGAAATCCCAGTAAGCAGTTCAGTTTTATGGGGATTAGTGTGAGATAAGATAATATTCAGGAACACTAGATGTCCCTCAACTCCACAGCTCTCTAATATACTTACATGGTGTATTATAGAAAAGTCTGTTCCAAAGTGGCATCTTTATATCGTTGAGGAGAACTCATTATTTTAAAATCAGGTACAATTGTATTCATTATAGCCCTTCTTAAAACAATCATTTTATCAAAATAAACATTTGATGCTTCAGTGCCACAAATTTATGCTCAGTTTGTTGTATAATGTATCTTAGATGGTGAAAATTAAAATATTACAATATAGCAATTAAAACATAAATTTTTCATTTCTAAATTTGAATTGTTTTATCAGCTTCATTTTATCTAAAATTATTTTCATTTGTTGATGTCTTTTATTTATACCCCATTTGTAATATGTACTTCTGTTAGAGTAATATAAGTAAATCAACTGGATTTTAATGCAACAGCTGTTATTTATAATTATAAAGAGTTATTAGTGTACAAATGGCCAAATGATTTTTTAATTGTTGAATTCTGTTTTGAAATTCAGATGAGTAAATCTTCAAAATCAGTTATTAATGATATAATGAAAATTATTTTATTAAATAAATTTATGTTTAAGGCTAAAAATTATTATTTTGGGAACAGGTGCCGTGGATTCAGGGTCCTCCTCCTCTTCCTCCTCTTCTAGTTTTGTGAATGGTGCTACCAGCAAAAACCTTCCAGCTGTACAAACTGTTGCTCCAATGCCAGAAGACTCGGCTGAAAACATGAGGTATATATAACTCTCTGTTTATACTCATTTTACAACTCCATCCTCAAACATAGTGAAACAGTACACGGTAAATACAAAGGTTAAGGTTTGAATTGTTGAGAAGAGCTAATTATGAATTTTGTGACTACACTGCATAATTGTATTGTTCGGGCATTTTTAAAAGTCTCCCACTGTATTTCAGAGCCTAAACAGAGGTGGTGAATGATGTTCAGACATTGACTTTGCTGAATTTGTCATCCATTGTCATATAACGTTACTTTTTCCATTAAGGTAAAAACATGCACAATGATAACATGGTAACATTGTGCATCTTTGCAGTGGTGGTGAAAAGGTTAAAATACAGACTTTCAAAATAAATCTGCAAAGGTATATGTAATATATGTAATTGAATAAATGAGCATTATCTTTTTATCGTGCTGAATAGATAAAAATTTATGGTAGCACATCACAGAGCATTCCTAGAAGAGACTAGTCCACAGTCTTAGAGTTAAATTAAACACACACACGTGTGTTTTATTATTTTATTATTATTATTATTATTTATTATTTATTTATTATTCATGTTTATTTATTTATTTATTTATTTATTTAAAGATTTTATTTATTTGACAGATAGAGAGAGATCACAAGTAGGCAGAGAGGCAGGCAGAGAGAGGGGAGGAAGCAGGCTTCCCGCTGAGCAGAGAGCCAGATGTGGGCCTCGATCCCAGGACCCTGAGATCATGACCTGAGCCGAAGGCAGAGGCTTTAACCCACTGAGCCACCCAGGCGCCTAGGCATATTCACGTTTTAAATTTAAGAATTACACAAATGCAGAGTATACAAGCTCAGTGAAACAGTAAAGACACTCATGTTACCAACACCCAAGTCAAGAAATAAAATGTTCCAAGTACCCCAGAAGCCCCTACCTTGTGTTCCTTTAGGAAAAGGAATCTTGTAATCAGTAATCTTGCTCCTCTTCAGATTCATAATCCTGACTTAATATGAGGGTAGCTTTGTCTTTTTTGAATTTTATGTAAGTGAAATTGCACAGTATGAGTTCTTTTGTCTGTAGTGTCTTTTGTTCAGCCTTGTTGATGAAATTCATCCATGTTGCATGTATTAATAGTTTGTTTATTTTTATTCCATTTTTATTCCTTTGTGGGTGGATACTATAATTTATTAATCTATTTTACAGATGCTGGGCATTTGGAATTTTCTAGGTTTAGACTGTTAACAAATAATGCTGCTTTGATGCTGCTTATACATTACTCTTGAGTGTACCACACATTTATTTGGATGCATGTCTGTGGGATAAATAACATGGAGTAGAATTGCTAATTCACTTGATTGTGCATGTTCAGTTTTATTAGATAATCCTAAACAGTTTTCCAAAGTGGTTATGAACGTTTACTAACTCAGCAGCAGTATATGAGAGTTCCTGTTTCTTCATATCTTTAATGGTACTTAGTACTGTCACTCTTACATTTTACCCTTTTGGTGGAAATATTTCATTGTATTTATAGTTTGTATTTTCCTTGTGATTAATGGGGTTGAGCATCTTCTTACATATTTATTGGTCTTTTGGTTTTATTCTTTTGTGATTTGCCTGTTGAAATCTCTTTCCCATTTTTAAAAATTGAGTTGTTTTTTCTTCTTATTAGTAATTTGTAAGGTTCTTTAAGTATATGAAAGTGGCCCCTTTGAAGATTATGTATTTTATATATGTCTTCTTCCATTCTGTGACTTTTATATTCATTTATATACTCCATATAGGTCCACAGAAGTTGTAATTTTACTGAAACTCAATTTTTCAAGTCTTTCTTTGTGCTTTTCTATTATAGATGAAAATTTTGCCTGCATTTTCCCCACCTTGTCTCCTGGCTGCTTTATTATCTTTTATATTTATATGTACAGTCCATCTAGAATTGAGTTCTGTAAATTTAATGAGATAGGAGTAATATGAATGTCAGGATGAGCCAGCATCATTTATTTGAAAAATTCTTCCTTCCTCTTATCTCTGCCACTTTGCCACAAATCAAGAGTCCCTAAATGCTGGATTCGGTTTGCCACTCAGTTCTTCCCAATTTGCCTGTCTGTGTATCCTTGTGCCATACTGTCATAATTAGCTTTATTTAATAAAGGTCAGTATCTGATTGAGTAAGATCTTTCCACCTTGTCCTTTCCTTTTTGAAGAAAGTCTGAGGTATTGTTGGTACTTAGCATTTCTATTTAAATTTTAGAATCATTTTGTCAGTATCCATATTCAAAAAAATCTTGGTGGAGTTTTGGCTATGAATGGAATTCATAGATCTTTTACAACTAAAGATCTATATTGCATCTATAGATCTCCTCCAATATTGAAATTTTCAAACTACGGGCATCATATATTCTTTCCATTTCTTCGTTTTTTAAAAAAAAATTTCCTAGTACAATATTTAGTTTTCTAAATAGAAATTTACATGTTCTTGTTTCATTTAGTCTTAGGATTTTAATATTTTGATTTGTATCATTTTTCTCTAGTTAGTTTTCAAATCTTGTATTATTGAGGCCATTTATGTTGTTTCAACACAATAAAAATTCTCATTTTGAGTGTACATTTTAATGAGTTTTGATCAGTTTATATACTTACTTGTACCACCACCCATCATCCCAGAAAGTTCCTTTTTGCTCCATATGTAATTCACTCATCTTTGCCTCAGGCAAAGACTTATGTAATTTTTAGTACTGTAACTTAAACTTGACTTTTCTAGGGTTTCACATAGGTGGAATCATACAGAATGGTTTTTTTTTAATGTTTATTTCTCTATCTTCTTTCACTCAGTTTTTGAGATTCTGAGATTTATCCATATCTTTTTGTTTTCTGTTGGTATTTAATATCCTGTGGACATTTGAGTATAAGTCTTGTCTTGGACATAAATTCTTGGGGAAATAACTTAGAGTAAAACTGCTGGTCATTTAGTAAATATATGCTTATCCTTATAAGAAACTGCTATTTTGCAAAGTGATTATATCGTGTTATATTCCTCTCAACAATGTGTGAAAGTACCAATTTGTTTTCCATTCTTGTCCACACTGGTATTGTTAATCTTTTTAATTTATAACTTTATAATGGCTGGGTAAACATATCTCATTTGGTTTTATTTTCTGTTTTCCTAATGATTAAGGATGAGAAGGTTTGGGTTTTTTGTATGTGCTTATGGGCCATTGAAATCTTTTGCTGATTAAAAAAAATTGGATAGTTTTTCTCATTAGGTTGTAAGAGTTCTTTATATATTCTAAATGTATGTCCTCTGTCAGATTGCATAATTTTTCTGTTCACTTTTATATTTTTATTTTGTTAAAAGTGTTAAGAATTAGGAACTTTCTAATTTTGATAAAGTCCATTGTTTCAATAAGTCTTTTCTGTTATGGTTTGTGCCTTTGTGTCCTAAGAAATCTTTATCTACCCCAAAGTCATGAAGATATTCTTACTTTTTCTTCTAAAATTGTAGTTCTTAGCTTTTATGATTAGGTCTGTGATCCATTTTCACTTAATTTTTATGTGTATATTGGGAAAAAAGTTGGGATTTGTTTTTATTCATTTTTATATTGGTTCAATTCAATTGAATTCAATTCCTTCAGCTTGTGTTCTCTCCCTCACTCACTCACTCTCTCTCTTGCAAATAAATAAATATTTTTAAAAATACAATAAAATATTTGTAGGATCTCTAATGATGTTCTCTCTTTCATTCCAGATTTTGTTAATTTATGTCTTTTTTTCATTTTTCAGGATTAGAATAGCTATTGATTTTTTAATATTAGATATTTTCCAGAAATAAGCTGTTAGCTTCTTTCCATTTTTTTTCCTCTTTCCTGTTAACACTGATTTCTGCTCTTACTAATTCCTTTTCATTATTTGAGGCTTACTTGTTTTTCTCTTTCTAGAGTCTCAGGATGGAAACTTAGATTAGGAGTCTATAAACTATGGTTCATGGGCTAAATCTGCCTGCCACCAGTTTATATTAAAAATAAACTTTCATTGGTATATAGTCATACCATTTGTTTATATATTGCTTGTGATTGCTTTCACATTATGATGGCAGAGTTAAGTTGTTGTAACCTCTGTATAGTATTGTCTAAAAGCTTAAAATATTTACTGTCTTACCCTTTAGAGAAAACATTTGCTGACCCCTTGCTTTGGATCATTGATTTTAGATCTTCTTTTCTAATATGAGCTTTTAAAGCCACAACTTTTCCTTAAAAGACTGTTTTACCTGTATTTAACAAATTTCATTATAATGTTATATGTTATATATTATATGTTTCATTATAATGTTAAAATTTTCATTCAGTATTTCTTCTATGTTTCCTTATAATTTCTTTTTTGACTCATAGGTATTTTAGAGGTGCATTTTGAAATTGACCTTTTCTCACTTAGACATAATGCTGTCAGATCCATCCAACTTGTTCAGTAGGTCCTTTGATTTGTATTTCTTAGTAGTATTCCATGGTATGGATATATGACAGTTCATTCAACCATTCACTCATTAAAGGCCTTTTAGTTTTTTTCCAGTTTTTGGCTTTTATGAAAAAAGCTGCAGTGAACATTTTTTTTGTAAACGTAAGTTTTCATTTCTCTAGTATAGTGCTCAAGAGTGAGATTACTGAGCTTTATGTAAGTACCTCATTAGTTTTATTAAAGAAAACTCTACCAACAATATGTACATAGTCCAGTTTCTCTTCATTTTTACCAACATTTGGTGTTGTCTTTTTTTTTTTTTTAAGGCATTCTGGTAGGTATGTACTGATATCTCATTGTGGTCCTAATTTGTCATATTCCTAATAAATGGTTCTGAACATCTTTTTGTGTGCTTTTTATCATCAGTATTAAAATGTCTCTTCATTGAAATATCTGTTCATGTTTTTTGCCCATTTCATAATTGGATTGCTTTCTTAATTATAAGCCTTGAGAGTTTATCATATTTTCTAAATACTAGTCCTTTTTCAGAAATGTGGTTTGCAGTTGTTTTCTTCCAGGCTGTGGCTTCTTGTTTCATCCTTTTAATAGGGTCTTTGGCAGAGGAAAACTGCATTTTTGTTATAGTCTAACTTACCAGGCTGTCATGTCTAAGAATTCTTACCCCCTCTGAGTCCTAAAGATTTTCTCATATGTTTTCTATAAAGTTCCATGGCTTCATAAACAGTTTCACTTTTAAGCCCGTGACCTATCTTGAGCTATTTTTTTATAAGGTGTGAGACTTATATTGAAGTTTTTTTTTTATATTGAGATATTTTTGTCTATGATTGTTTGGTTGCTCCAGCACTATTTATTCAAAAGGCTATGTCTCCTTATGGGGCATGCTTTTAAGGTGTTTTAAGGCAAATCTAGAGTGGCCTTTAACCCTGGGCTAACTTTGTCATACTAAGAAAGTGTGCTGGGATTTCTCCTGAATGTTCAGTGTATTTAATGAGGTCTTTTCATTCTGGTGGGAAGGAACACAGACACTTCTCAGCCCTGTGTGAGTTATAGGAAATGTTTGTGTTATAGCTCCTTCATAATTGTTCTTCCCTCAGAATTTGTTCTAAATCTAACCTTGGGAGATTTCATATCTACATATGTAGATTGTTATTCAGGCAAAGACTCATATTATTGGAATTATTTCTCTTTATAACTTTTCCCTCTTGGGTTTTCTGTCCTCTAAATTCTATTCACCTTGGCCTGCCTGAACTATGGTTCTAGTCTCGTCAACCCAGAATTGTTGCTGGGTTCTGTATTTGCCTTAATAGGGGCAATACCTCCATGTAAGAAACCTGAATGATGGTGGAAATCAATTCATTTTTTTTTTATTTCCTTGGGGTTTATGGTCTTCTGCTACTTGTGTTGCCTGAAAATAGTTGTTCTCTATATTTTGTTCAGTTTTCTTGTTAATAGTGTGGGAGGTAGTTCTAAACCATCTTATTCCTTCAAGATGAAAAATGGAATTTAATATTTTTATGTTATAAATTATTTCTTTTATAAATTTCATTTTTTTTTTAAATTTTATTTATTTATTTGACACACAGAGAGAGAGATTACAAGTAGGCAGAGAGGCAGGCAGAGAGACAGGGAGAGGAGGAAGCAGGCTCCCTGCTGAGCAGAGAGCCCGATGCGGGCCTCGATCCCAGGACGCTGAGATCATGACCTGAGCCGAAAGCAGGGGCATTAACCCACTGAGCCACCCAGGCGCCCATAAATTTCATTTTTTATTTGTTTGCTAGCATATCTAATCCATTTTGGTATATTGAACTAATATCCTGAAACTTTTAACCACTTATTATTCCTAATTATTTATCAATAATTCTTCCTAAATAAATATGTATATACACAGTCATTTCATCTGAGAATATCCCCTATTGTAATCTTTACACCTTTTTATTTCTTTTCCTTGTCTTATAGTACCACCTAGTACCTCCAATGCAATTTTCTATAAAGTGGTTAGAAAAAGCATTCTTTTCTTCTTCTCAGATGGAAAGCTTGAACATCATTAATTATGATGCCTCCTATCTTTTTACTTTAGATACTGTTATCAAATATAAGACATCTCTTATGGGGGTGCCTGGGTGGCTCAGTCAGTTAAGTGGCTGCCTTCAGTTCAGATCGTGATTCCCGGGTCCTGGGATCAGGTCCCGTATTGGGCTCCCTGCTTGGCGGAGAGCCTGTTTCTCCTCTCTCTCTGCCTGCTGCTCTGCCTGCTTGTGCTCTTTCTCTCTCTGTCAAATAAATAAAATAAAATCTTAAAAAAAAAGACATCTCTTGTGTTTATAATTAACCAAGAGTTGCTGTGATTATGTGTATTGAATTTTATTGTATTTTTTATTTAATTTTTTGCGTATTCCTTTTTCTGCTAAATGAGGTCTATGACCTTGATTTATTTTTTAAATGCTAAACAAATCATGAATTCCTGGAAGAAATCCACTTGATTTTGAATTGTAAAAACAGTTTTTTCTTTTGAGGAGTTGATGTAAGATTATTGGTTTTTTGTTTTGTTTTGTTTTTCTAAAATATTTGGTAGACTTCACAAGCAAAGACTTCTGATCCTGGATCTCCTTTTAGGAAAGTTTTTAAATTAAAATTTCAATTTAATAGGTACAGGTCTCCCCAGATTTTCAATTTTGTCTTGTGTCAGTTTTGGAAGGTTCTATTGGCATAAAGTAGTTCATACTATTCTCTTTTCTTTTAACATTCCTGTAATCTGTAAGAAATTCGTTTTTGTTCCTTAATATTCATTATTTGCATTTGCTTTCTTTTTGGCTGCTTTCTTTCCTTTCTTCCTTGTCTTGGTAGTGATTAATCAATTTTATTCATATTCCTAAAGAAACATTCACTAGAGAGGAGTAACAAGAAACTGTGAGGTTGAGGGTTATACGTTATTACTATTTTGTCCTTAATGCAGTGGTTCTGAAACACAGAATCACATGGAAGGCTTGTTGAAGCATAAATTGCTCATCCAGAATTTTGATTCAGTGTATCTCTGGACTGTGAGAAGTCCCAAGATCTGTAGTCAGCAAGCTGGAAATTCAGGAAAGCCAGTATATATTTCCAGTCCAAATCTAAAGGCCTGAGAACCAGAAAAGCTGATGGTGTAAGTTCCAGTCTGAAAGCTGGCAGGCTCAAGACCCAAGAAGAGCCAATGTTTTTGTCTGAGTCTGAAGGCTAGAAATGATCGGTGTTCCTGCTCCCAACTGTCAGGCAGGAGGAACTTCTGCTTCACTCAGCCTTTTGTTCTACTCATGTCTTCAGTTGAATGGATGAGGCTTATCCATATTAGGGACGTCTAGCTACTTTAGTCAGTCTTCCCATTCAAAATGTTAATCTCATCCAGAAACATCCTAACAGACACACCCAGAGAAATATTTGACCAAATATCTGTGGACTCTGTGGTCCAGTTAAGTTGATGTATAAAATTAACCATTACACTAAATGATCTTGGTTCTGCTGGTCCTGAGAACTCACTCTGAGAATCAGTGTTTTAAGTAATCATCTTTCAGATTACAACATTAATTCTTAGTTTATCTAAATCCTCTTCGTGGATAATACTTGGAAGTTAGTTAAGTTTAACTTCATTTACCCCCAATTATGCAAATATACTTGTACACATGTATACCTGTTTTTGTGCATGTAAAATTTTAAACCCCATAACAGAGTATACTTAATATTTTGTTAGTCAACATCTATTTAGATTTACCCAAATGTTTATTTTTTGTTGCTCATCATTCCTTTCTGAAAGTCAGATTTCCCTCTGGTATCATTTTCTTTTTTCTTTGTAATTATTTTATTTATTTGTGTGTGTGTGTGATAGAGAAAGAACAAGCAGGGGAAATAGTGGGCAGAGGAAGCGGGAGGGTTCCTGCTACACAAGGAGCCCGATGTGGGACTCAGTCCCAGGACCCTGGGATCATGACCTGAGCCAAAGGCAGACACTTATCCAACTGAGTCACCCAGGCTTCCCCATTTTCCTTCTTGAAGAACAACTTTTAGTATTTCGTTTAGTGTAGGACTGCTACTTATGAATTCTCTCAGTTCTTATTTGCCCAAAACTCTTCAAAATTCACCTTCATGTTATTTGAAAGATATTTTGAGCCAGTATAAATTTTAGGTTGGCAGTTTTTTTCTTTTAGTGCTTTGAAGATATTATTCAACTGTTTTTGGCTTTTGTTTCTTTCTGTGCTTTCTTTACTTTTTTTGCCTTAAAAAATAATAACTTCCAGCCTTATTGCTATTTCTGTGTTCCTCCCCTGTCTTCCTTACCATTGCTACTTGCTTTTCAGATAGTCTCTATCTTTGGTGTTTAGCAGTTGTACTGTCATGTACTCAAGCTCTATATTTTTCTTTGTATTTATGTGTCGTGGGCTTTGTAGAGTTTCTCAAATTTGAAATTCAATGACTTTTATTAGTGGCTGGAAAATTCTTAGCCATTACTTCCTCAAATATTGTTTCTGACTCACTCTGTTCTTTTCTTAGGACTTGAATTATATGTATGTCATATATATATCATACATATTTCTTTATTGTTTCTTTATATATATTCTGTGTGTGTGTGTCTTTCTCTCTAATTCTGAGTATTTTTTAAAATCTTAGTCCACTTTACGGATTCTCTTTTCAGTTGCTTCTAATCTTCTATATTCTTAATTTTAATTTTTTGGTAAGTACTAGAATTTCCATTTGATTTTTTTAAATAGTTTTTCTCTCCTAATTGTCCATCTCATCCATAAATTTTCAAGAATATATGAGAAATAGGTACTTTAAAGTCTTTCTTTCATTATTTGGCTTATGGACTTCTGTATAATTTTGTGTTTCTCTTGGTATTCAATAATATATTTTTCTCCACTTTAATGTCTTTTGTTTTTATTCTAGTGTGAAGAACCTAGCATATGAAAACATATAAAGGTACAAGATGGTGGATTTTTCCAGAAAAAAAATTACATTTTCCCTGGTAGGCACTAACAATTTTAGATGACATAATGTAGTCAAGGTTATAGGTCCAGTCTTTTTCTAGCTTACTGCCCTAAAGGGTGTAATTCTTCAGGGTCCCAACTTGAATCATACAAGTTTTTCTAAGCTCTTGCTGCCTTTGGTGGGTCCTGAACTTCAGGAAGTTCAGTGTTTCCCCATAAGTTTGTTAAAAATTTTATTCAAATCCTAACTCATTGAACTGCTTCTTCTAAACCATGTCCATATGAGAAAAATGGCCCAAATGCCAAAATCACCTCTTTCAGGGTTTCTTTTTAGAGATCATGGTCAAATAATTGGTGCCTATCTTAACACTCCCTTGCCCTTAAAGACGTATTTTTGTTTTGGTTTGGTTTTTGTCTAGTTTTGTTCTCACCAGGAAGATCAGCTGATTACTAACAGTGGAAATCCAAGTTACCCTTATATAGCTAATTTATTATTATATATTAAATTGAGTATGAACATTGAAATGGCTGAGTTTTTTTTTCTTTTTAATCACAGCTTTCAACTAGATTATATCATATCTATTTATTTTGTCCCTTAATTACATCATGGACAAATTTGATTTGCTTGTAATCTTCAAGTTATAAAAAAATTAGTCAAGTATAATGTAAATTCTAATATCTCATCCAATAAAAACCTCTCCAGTTCCTTTCTCTGTCTTTCTTCATATTAGGGATTTAATGGGCATTCTCTTTCCTATCTTTAAACTTATCTATAATTTTATTTTTAAAGCAGTGTTTTCTTAGTGTGTCAGTGGACCCAGTTTTTTTTTAATTCACCTTCACAATCTGTGCTTTTTTTTTTTTTTAAAGATTTTATTTATTTATTTGACAGAGAGAGAGATTACAAGTAGGCAGAGAGGCAGGCAGAGAGACAGGGAGAGGAGGAAGCAGGCTCCCCGCTGAGCAGAGAGCCCGATGCGGGCCTCGATCCCAGGACGCTGAGATCATGACCTGAGCCGAAAGCAGAGGCTTTAACCCACTGAGCCACCCAGGCGCCCAACACAATCTGTGCTTTAATTGATGTTTCTGTATAATTTAAATTTAATGTTATTACTGATATGGTTGTATTAATATCTATCAGCTTGTTACTTGTTTTCTAAAAACTAATATTTTTTGTCTGTCTTTTACTTTTTCTTCTTTCTATGCCTTCTGTTGATTGATAGAATGTTTTTTGTATCATTTCATTTTCTTTCCAATATTGGCTTATTGTATATTTATCTTTAAAACATTTTCAGAGTTGATCTAGAGTTTACAATACAAACTTTTAAATTATTGTAGTCTTTAATAGAATTACACTGTTTCATGTGTAGTAGAAGATTCTTATAATGGTTTACTCTTACTCTTTCTCATCCTTTGTATTAATGTTGTCATGTTTTGCTTCCATATGTCTTTTTAAGAAATAGCACATCACTTCTGTTTTTTGCTCTGTATACTCCATTATCTGTAGAGCAATTAAAAATAAATATTAATTTACTCTCAATGATCATTTCCAGTCCTCTTAATTTATTTGTATAAACAGAAGTTTATGTCAGATATTACTTTTTTATACTTGAAGAACATCTTTTAAAAGTTTGTATAGTGCAAGACAAATATATGAATTCTTTTAGTTTTTTTTTTCCTTTGGAAAAGTTATTTACCTTCATTTTTGAAAGATTTTGGTTTTTTTTTGTTTTTGCTAAGTATAGAATTATGGGCTGATATTTTTTGAAATGGATTTGAAATAGCCATTGTCTTCTGGCCTGCCTACTTTCTAGTGAGAATGCCATTCTTATCTTGTTTCTCTTTGTGTAATGATTCCTTATTCTCTGATAGCCTTCTTCAAATTTTCTCTTTATATTTGGGTTTCAGTACTTTATTATGTCAAATATAGTTATTAATTAATTTTTATTCTACTTGTTTTCTGGGCTACTTACATCCATGGTTTGAGGAACTTTATCATTTTTGGAAAATTCTTACTCATTATCTCTTAACGTACTTCTTCCCTATTTGCTCTCTCTCCTTGTTTTAGTTTTTTATTGCTACCATAATAAATTGCCACAGATTTAGCACCTTAAAACAATACTAATTTATTATGTCGTAATTGTATAAGTTAAAAGCCCAACACAGCTCACACTGGGCTAAAATCCCAATGTTTGCAAGGCTTCATTCCTTATTGGGGGGTTGGAAGTAAACCAGGATCATTCAGATTGTTGGCAGAATTCAGTGCCGTGCACTGTAGAATGATGGTTCTTGTTATTTGCTGGTTGTCATTCCAGGACTGCCCTTAGCTCCTAGAGGCCTTTATCTAGTCCTTGCATATGGCCTCTACATTCGGAACCAATGAAAATGTATCACATTCTTATAGTTGGTACTTCTCTGGCTTCCCCTTCTGACATATCTCTTATACCTTTCTCTTCTGCTATTCCTCTCTAACTGAGAAATTCCACTGAGAGAGTTTTCTGCTTTTTAGGGCTCATTGATTACACTGGGCCCACCTACATAAGCCAGGATAATCTCACTATGTTAGTGTTCAAAATGTCAATTTCATTTTTAGAGTCGTTTTTTTTCATGTAACATAGCCTACTCACAAATTCCAGGGATTATGGTTTAGACACATTTGAGCAGCCATTATTTGGCTCTCCCTCTGCCTCTCCTCTTCACTCACGCTTGCTCTCTTAAATATATGTATATATATTTCACATTAGAAGCTTAGTGAAAGCTAAACAAAGTATTTTAAGTCAGCACTTATCACTTCCCAGTCATGGTATGTAGTCAGTCAAGAATTTAACTTTACAATTTATGGTTTTGCTGTCATTAATATTCTCCTAATCTTTCTTTTTACCTAATTTTACTTAAGCAAGTCACTTTACTTAACCTATGCTTGTATTTCCTAACTTACCCAGGAACATTTGATTAGTGAAATCTATTGTGGAATTCACTAGTATAATAATTTCCTTTATATCTGATCTCTCTTTTTTGTACATTGCTTAAAGTTACACAATTATTTTCATTCTAGATTTTATTATATGTAACCATTTTATATGATTTAAGAAATGAAGAAATTTAAGAAATTTAATGTACAAAATTAAATTATTAAGAATTTATTATATTATATTTATGACATGCTAAGGACCTAGGAGAATACATAAAGTTAAAACTAAAAGTAAGAATTACAAGTTTATTAAGTGGCACAAGTGTAAAGGAGTTTATTAAAATAGAACTCACAACATAAGCAGTGTCCTAAATGAAAGTAAAATTATTGTGTTTTTCTAGAATTCTAAAGCATATAACATTTGAAAAATAATACTTTGTAGTGAAATTTTTATAAGGATATTAATGTAGAAAATGAGACAAAAATCTTATGTTTTTCTGCTGATTAATTTAGTTACAATCGCCTTAGCTTTTGATATGTCCCGAGGTCAGTTACATTTGGCAAGATTTGATAATAATTGCAACCATGGATTTTCATACATTTTTGTCTATCATGGAACAATTATATTTTTTTTTCATAAAATTTCTTAGAATCTGTATATCTCTGTAAATGAGATTTTCTTAATGTAAGTAAAAGCCAATACATAATTGTGTTTTTTACAACCATAATAATAAAACTCTTGTGCTTTAAATCATGTTATCTTAATCCAGGCACTGACACTTTAAAATTTAATCTAAAGCATTATTTTCTTTGAATATTTTGTTTTTATAGTTGGAAAATTTGTTAGAGTGGTTGATAAATTACCTACTTGCAACAGTAGTTTTCTTCTTGGAAATCAATAATTCTCTTCCTTTAAAGAATTTGCACCTAACTAAAAAAAATAGCCAATGTCAAAATAACATCATAAGCATCATTAATGTGACTGAAGGGAATAAAATGAGTAGGAAGAGAGGAATGAGAAGCTTAAGAGAATATATTTCAGCCTGGATTTGGCAAATTTCGGGCCCAAGAACTTTCCTACATATTAAGAAGTTGCTAGAGTGTTAAGATTATAAATCTCACTCAAGACTATGCAGGGCAAATTACCCATGTACTGAAACTTCAAATTTTTTTGTGCCTAAGATATCTTATACTGAATTAATGTTTTTTGAATAAATGACAATAAAATTTCAAATGAAACTGAAAAATTATTACTTAATCTTTTCCCTAAATCAAGTAAAGTATGCTAATTTTTCTTACAAAATTATCTACCTAAGAACCTTGTTTTCTGGTAGTTATTACATGTGCTGTTTAAAAAAAATATTCAAAATGAAGAGAATAATTCATTTATTTTTAAAGGACATAAGGCCAAGGAGTTCTCTTATGTTAAAATGTTTATTTTTAATTTTTTTACATGTTAACAGATAAATTTTTCAGCTATGCCTTGGGAAAAAGAAGTTTTACATTGTGTGCTTCTCTCAGATGAGAAATGAAATACCAGTTTGTTTGTTTGTTTGTTTGTTTGTTTGTTTGTTTGTAATTGGTGGTTCTTTGCCTGGTGATAGAGGAGGATATAAAGCTGAGATCTATGTTTATATCATGTTCTTTGAGAATTTAAATTGTATAAAGATGAGGATCACATACTCTATCTGATATTTACTTTCCTTTAAAATACATTGTGTGGAATCTATAAATATTAATAACAATAACAACTAAAACTTGTCCATTTTCTTCACTGTGAAAAAAGTGATGGTGAAACTTTTCTATTTAGAATAGGCTGTTGTTTGATAGAGAAATCTGGCAGTATTATCTGATGATGATTATCTGTACTTAAGGTCTTTGATTTCTTGCTGGGTAAAATATTACATTGTTCTCCATTAGAATATTAAAATTATGGTTACAGAATGATATGTGAGAGCATAATTTAATATTCTATTGAGTTTTATAAGAAAATAGTTGCTTATTAAAATACTATTATAGGGATTCCTTTTTATCCCTTACCCTTAAGTCAAGGTAATTAATACACATGTACACACATACTTATGTGATTAGGTGATTAAATTAATTGAAGTTTCTATTTGATATGTAACCCAGAAAAATACTGTTGCAATTCTTTTTTTTTTTTTTAAAGATTTTATTTATTTATTTCACAGAGGGAGAGAGATCACAAGGAGGCAGAGAGGCAGGCAGAGAGAGAGAGAGGGGGAAGCAGGCTCCCTGCCGAGCAGGGAGCCCGATGCGGGCCTCGATCCCAGGACCCTGAGATCATGACCTTAGCCGAAAGCAGAGGCATTAACCCACTGAGCCACCCAGGCGCCCTACTGTTGCAATTCTGAAGCGTCTAAATCATACAGAAATCCATAAATTATGGAAAAAAGTCATAACCTGGGGAAAAAATACACCAGAATTTAATTAGATAATTGTATATTACAATAGTATGACATGAATCTTTATACATCTAAAACTTTTCTAAATTCAATTTCATTCTCATTAATTAATCTTAAAGTATTCATGCTTTACTCAGAATTCAGGTACAGAAGCAAATAATAACATCTAGATTTTTCCCCTGTTCATAAGTTTGCTCTTAACATTCTTACTCAACTTTCCTTAGAGGAGGGGATTACTTTAGCTGGGAAGTTATGGGACATGATCCTGGAGATTAGAAGGAATGAATTAATTTATAGATATAAAAATAGGAGTTCTGTCTATATTCACTAAAATCAGAGATAACTTATTATGATTATTTTATGACTTTAGGTAGCCTTCCTTTTGCTGTTTTATTACAGTTTACTAGTAGTAAAGACTCTCATTAAAACAGTTATTTTCAAAGTGTGTTTCTTGGATCAGCAGTAGCAAATCACCTGAGAATTTGTTAGAAGAGCAGCATTCTCACAGTATACCCAGACCTGCTGAGCCAGAAGTTATGGGGATGGGGTTCTAGGAATCTGTGTTTATCTGTTGTTTCTTGCTGTACATGTCTTCTGTGTAGACAGCATTACAAATGATTAATGAGGTACTCAATGTTGGCTAATTAAACATAATAATAAAAAAATAAAGAAGGTGCTTATTTAGTTTAGGAATAACAGACTAAGGGAGAATATTGAGAATTCTCTGTTATCTTCGGCTTGTCTTCAAAGCCCCACCCAGATCCCTTTTCTTGCCCAAAGTTGTTCCTCTGGAATATTCTCTTGAAGTGTTTGTGGAAGTGCTCACAGCAGTTTCCTCTCTAAATTCTTTCTCTAAAGCTGTTGACCCAGGTAAGAGGAGACAAAGTCAGATAAAAGTGCTAATGGTAAGGCTTTGAGTACACAAATGATTCAGATCACACTGATTCCAAGTTGGGAAAGAAGGAATCCTAGATTATTCCCTCACCCCTATTTAATCACTAACAATGCAGTACTTTTGTTTTAAATATTAGTACTATATTGAAAATTATTCTATGATTAATTACCTTTTTGTCATTTATGTTTTTCTCACATATAGCAAAATGTTACACAGCTTTGTGGCAGAATTTTTATTATTTTGAAGCATTGTTTAATTTTTTGCTGTACATGTCTTCCATGTAGACAGTGTGTGTTCCTCTAACATTATATTATTATATTGATTTTGTTTTTTTTAATGAGAGCTACATTTTGTAAGAGTAAATATAGATTTGTTTTATTCGAAGTAGCTGTTATAAGAGCTGCCATTATTCACCTCTCACTGTGTGCCAGGTAGTTTTCTCTGTACTCTATGTGCCCTTAGTGCATTTAATGCTCACCAGTAGGCACCATGGTCATTTTCATTTTATAGGCAAAGGAAGTCTAATGCCCCAAGCTCCCCTAGGTAGCATAAGAGAGAACCAGCATTTCAGTCCATGCAGTCTTACTTCAAAGCATTTATTTCTAAGAGAAATAGTTAGATGTTACCAGCTTACTTATTTGCTTGAGCAGAATTATTCTTTACCCCTATTTTTTTTTACATATATTACTTGAAGTATTTTCAAGACTGTCAAATAGTGCTTATGTGAGGCCACATAACTCAAAATTTAACAGTGAACTAATATAAATAATTATGTAGGAATTGGTAAAAATAGTAAGTGGGCTTATGAAATGGAAAATGCTTACTTGAACACAGCAATTTAATTGTCTTACACTGATGTTCAAAACAGTTTTCTTTCATAGATAGAAGGATAGTCATGGAAGACGTAGAACTAGGAGCAGAGTCTGTGGCCCTTGCAGGTTAAAGAATCCCAGTTGCCTTTCACAGAACATTCTACTTTTTTTTGTTTCTAAGATTTGCTTATTTATTTTAGAGAGCATGGCAGGGAGTTGCGGAGGGAGAAGGAGAGAGGGAATCTCAGGCAGAATCCCCGCTGAGCACAGGCAGGGCTTGATCTCATGACCCTGAGGTCATGACCTGAGTCCGGATTGAGAGTCCTGGGCTCAACAAACTAAGCCACCCAGGCACCCCTAATCAGTCTACTTTAGCTGCAGTTTTTAAAGTAGCGTTATGATTGATGTGAAACTCCACAGGGTGTCGCCTCTGCTGAAGCTATTACTATTCCATGAGTTAGAATTGTACTTTTATGATTTTTCAAGGTTTTAATTTAGAAGTTAACTTTATTTGACTTTTTGTATTGAATTATATTTACTAGTGTTTATGTCTTAATTTCAACAGCATCACTGCAAAACTTGAAAGAGCTTTAGAAAAAGTTGCTCCTCTTCTTCGTGAAATTTTTGTAGACTTTGCCCCATTCCTATCTCGTACACTTCTTGGCAGTCATGGACAAGAGCTATTGATAGAAGGTATGATTTCTCTCTCTATTCTAATTATTTTAGTTTCCTGTAATGTATCTATTACTCATGTTATAATCTGTACTTCTGGAGGAATATTTATTGCCAAAAGAATATAAAGACATTGCTTCCACTAATTCTAATAAGATATTCATACATGCTTTCTTCTTACTCATTTTTAAAAATAACATGTTCTCACAGTCAATGCTAATAACAGAATGGAGAATTTTGAAAAAGTGTTATATTAGGAGACTCTGGCTTTTATAATCCTCGTCTATCAGGGCTGCAGTATATCGTTCATTAGGATAGTGTGTTTACTAAGCAATATGCTCTAAAATTTCCTTCAAATCTAAGAGCCCTGCTTCTGTAAGTGTAAAGAATATTACTTATTCTGTAAGAAATAAGAGATTTCTTATTCTCACAACATTTGTAATACGAAAATTCTTAACTGAGAAAATGTAGAAATACTTAACCTGAAATTGACAAATCTATTGTCTTTTACTCAGCAGCTGCTTAAATGGAGTGAGAAGGGAAAGCAGATAAATTATTATGAAGATTTAATTAATGCATCAGTATTAGGAGAGCAACTTTTAAAAATATAGTTATCTGAATCCTTATTTCTTTAAAAAGTTCATTTTATAAATATTCAAGAGCTTCAGAAAGGGGTAATCCATATCTGGATGATCCCGTGAGTAAATAATGGCTTAGGTACTATTCCTTGAATTTGCAGTCTTATGTATATTTTTTTGCTTTTCACTTTCTATTTACTGTTATTTTCCTATGATTGTTCTATCATTGTCTCAACTGCTTTTACAGAATCTCTTTCTGTTAGGTGAGACAGTAATGGTTAATAACCTGACTGGGTTTAAATTCTTGTTCTTCTACTTCCTGAGCTCTCTGACCTTTGTGAATTATTTAGCTATTTTATAACCTAACATTCTTTCTGTAAAATATAGTCACTGATAGCCCTTCCCTCCCAGGGTTCTTGTGAAGATTAAATTATATAATGCATATAAAAGCCTTAGAACAGTGACACACAGGTGAGCTATTCATTTTTTTTTTTAAACACTGAGTTCTTATTCTAGACCAAGCATTTTCTTAGGTACTTGGAATATATTAGTATATAACAGACAAAGATGTGGAATTTAAAAAAGGAAACAAATGAAAAAACAAAAGCAGAAACAGACCCATAAATAGAACAAACTGGTGTTGACCAGAGGAGAGGGGGGTGGGAGTGGGTAAAATGGGTGAAGGGGAGTGGCAGACAGGTTTCTAGTTATGGAATGAATAAGTACAGGGATGAACGGTCACCACACAGGGGAATATAGTGAGTAGTATTATAATAGCATTGGACAGTGACAGTTGGAAGCTACATTTGTGGTGAGCATAGCAGAACAAATAAAGTTGTTGAATCACTGTGTTGTACACCTGAAACTAATGTAACACTGTGTGTCAACTATACTTTGTAAAACAAACAAACAAACAAAAACCCCTGTTTGGGATTATATTCCAGCAAGGACACGACATTTAGATAAGATTGAACATAATAAATAAATTATAGAGCATGTTAGAAGATGGTAAATATTATGTTAAAGGGTAAGTCCAACACAGGGGTTTGGGATTTTAAAAATGACAGGGTCAGGTCGCAGTTTATTTAAAAAATCACCCTCTTTAAAACTGCAACCCGACTTTACTATTTTTAGAATCCCAAACTGCTGTGTTGAATTTATCCTTTAACATAGCATTTACCATCTTCTAACATGCTGTGCAATTTTAAATAGACCAATGGTAAAAATTACATTTAAGCAAAGACCTGAAAGGAGGTGAGTCATATAGTTTACTAAAAAAGCATTCTAGACTGAGAGAATATTTAGTACAATGACCCCATAACATGTTACTTTACCATAAGAAAAAAATTAATAAACATTATTGAAAAAACACAATTGAATAATAATAAAATAATAATAAAATAAAATAATCATTATTGAAAAATCTTAAATATTTTTTCATTCACTAAAAGTCTTTTATTTTTCCTGTTTATATTTTCCTAAAATGATTTGACAAATTTATATAAGAAAATATAAATAGTGGTCTAAGACATGCTAAAATAAACAGAGAACAAATTTAGAAATGTTAGTTATGGGTCCTTGTAGTGTTATTAAAACTGGGACACAAATCAGCACTAAGTTTTCTGGCAGCCAAAGCAAAGAAGGAATTATTTTAAGTTATAAGACCCACATTCCTGTTTCCTTAGTGACAATTTGTGACAATTTGAAGCTCTAAGGAATTACTGTCAGATATCTTTTAACTGCTCTGTGTTGGTTAGACAAGACCCCATATAGGTAACCCTTTTCCAGAATTTTCTATGGGCAGGCATCTGTAGTCTTTTTTATTTCTTCCCAGCACTGCAGTGAGAAGGTAAGAGAAGAGGCTGGGTAGGTAATTGAGGGCTGTTTTTCTTGGGCTTCCCTATGTTTACCTAAAATATTCTGAATTGAGTTGAAAGAGTACTAAGAACATACCTCTTGGATTTTTTAAAAAAGTGACTATGCTAAAAATGAAACATTAGAACATGTTATATGTTGAAAGTTCACTTTGTGTTCATCTGGCAGAATGCAATTTTATGTTGTAACTTTACTGCATCCAAAGAATTTAATATATTCCATTTTTAAAACTATGCGGATGTAATATTCATATCCCTTTTTTGTGTTACACAGACCTGTACCCCTGAAGCAGATAATATATGTTAATTTTAAAAAATGTAAATGACAGATAAAGAAATAGTATTTTACTTAATAAGATGATGATAGTAAATGGCAGAATTTTAGATTTTGAGTTGTATTTTTTATTTTATTTTATTTTATTTTTTTTAAAGATTTTATTTATTCATTTGACACAGAGAGAGATTACAAGTAGGCAGAGAGGCAGGCAGAGAGAGGAGAGAGGAGAGAGGAGGAAGCAGGCTCCCTGCTGAGCAGAGAGCCCGATGCGGGCCTCGATCCCAGGACCCTGGGATCATGACCTGAGCCGAAGGCAGCGGCTTTAACCCACTGAGCCACCCAGGCGCCCTTGAGTTGTATTTTTTAAATAGAGGGTTGACACACTTACAGTATGTCCTCCAAATTCCTGCCAGTCAATACAATCTAAAAGTCCAGAAACACCTGCTGTATAACAGAACAACATTCGGTATCCCTTACAATTTAGTTATAACTTCCCTTTTCAGATTCAACTAATCTGTCCTCTTGTAAGGAAGACATTAATTAAACATGAAAAAAGTTACGTGTTATTATATTTCCTTGTTTTTGTACAACTATTCTTCTGCACTGGATCTTTTCCTTTTTTCTCTCCCCCAAATTATTCTCATCCTTTGAATTCTGTTTCAGATTCCTTAAATCTAATTAATGTCTTCTCTTTTGTGAGCCTGTGCCATTTTATTTATACATTTTTGATAAAATCATTCATCACTTGTAAATAGGAAATATCTTATTGTTTATATTGTATTGCCTAGCCTAATTTGGTACATAATATTTAGTATTTTTTCCTTTTATACTTGACTAAAAATTATTTTTGTTACTAATATTGGTAGAGGTAAGTTTTGAAATGAGATGGTAAGACAGGTAAAATGGTGTGTTCTTTGGTAAGAATTCCCGGTATTGATCAGTCATCCACACCTGTGAACTGACTGCTTTGCTCATCCAAGGTCTATTCTTGCTCTCCCCCCAAGCCTCTGGAAATACATGTCCTTTCATATTCTCATTCTTGAACATATATTCTTGATCATTCTTTCTTTTTCCTCGTCCTCCATTTCTTTCCTTTCTCTCATTTGAAACACTGTTCCTCTCCTCTGAGAAGAAAAACTGTTAAACTATTATAAAAGACTCAGGAGATTTACATGATAAAAATATCTTTATGCTAGCCATTGAGTATTTAAAAATAGTGCTTATGATGAATAAATCCCATTGCTTTTGACTTCATCATATATATCTAAATGGTAATAACAAAGCTGGATTTGGAAAACTGAAGATATTTTGTCCTATGAAAAGAGAAGACAATTATTCTTAATTTCAAGTAATCATAAAGTGTATTTGAGTTGCATCTTTGCTTTATATTCATTTGTTCTTAATTTATACTTGTATTCATGTAGTTTTTTATAAAATAATTAATCATTGATACTTTATATTGTCTGTGTCCTTTAAAATATAAGCTGAAATAGTGTTCTTTAATTTTCTTAATTTGTCTATCACTTTTATTAGTCAATCTGTGTTAAATTACTATTGTGTGATTTTAGAGTACTTAATATAGTTCTTAACATTTTAAGGTCATTAATTGACAGTACCTCTTTTTATATATCTTTTGTGTATATGTGTTTTCTCATGGCAATAATTAAGGATTTTTGGAGACAGTAGTTATTTGGAGCTTAGTGAACTTTCTTTAAGAAAATCCTAGCTTTCAAATGTGTAAACTAATGCATCAAAAATGCATGCAAGTATCAAAATCCACCAGCCCAAGATGACAAAACAATCTTTGGTCCAACAGTTATATTTGTTTGGTTTGCTGCAACAACAGAGGATGCACTGTAGAGATCCAGTTGGAGATTGGGGGCTGTCGGAAGCAGATTAGATCTTGCTAATTTTTAATCAAGAGTCCTAAGAAATACAGTGAGCCTAGAGTTATCATTAGTAATAAAGAATCGGTAGTCACCTAAGTTAATTAGAAGAGAAAATGTTTAGGGGTGTGTGTGTGTTAGCCTAATGTCCTTTACTCTGTCTTATTCCACCATAGCAGATTGGCCCTGAGAAATCACTGTTTATATTCTGTGAGCATTATTTATATTTGGTTGAGAAATCACAAGAGTATTAAAGGTAACTTAATTATGATGAGGATACAGCAGAAAGTCTTATAGCATCCAAAGACAGGAAATGAAAAACAGGTAGACGTAAGGCAGTCTGGAAATGGAAGAGGAGAGTCAGTACCAAGGCTACTCCCTTTGCCTCTCTAGTCAACTTTATAAAACCTTCTATCTTTGCTTTTCTCTGTGTATTAACTCAGTTTTTTACTTCTTTCCCTGACTAACTTCACATTGTTAGTCATCAGAACATGATCTAGTATAGTACCCTACCCTGACTCCAAATGTCCTTTTAATGTAAATGTCTTTCATCAATTAACTATAGTCATTAGTTATGAAGAGAGGATCTGAGGGGCTCAGCTTTGAGTTTGGTGTCTACCTCAGTTACAATCAGCTAATATTGGGGTAGATGAGAAGGGTGAGGTTGGATGTAAAATATAGGCTGATTCTTTTAGAAGCTGTACATATAAGTTGAAACATCTTAGAAAGGGATGGTAACAGTGCAGGAAATGTTATACTAGAGTGTCTATTACAATTTTGGTGACATTAATAAATGTTTTATTAAAGTCATATAAAAGAATACTTAAGTTTCCAAGACTAGCATTTTTTTATTCTTATTTTTTAAAGATTTATTTATTTATTTGTGAGAGAGAGAGAGAATGAGAGAGCACAACAAGCAGAGGGGGATGACAGAGGGAGAAGGAGATGCAGGCTCCCCACTGAGCAAGGAGCTTGATGCGGGACTCGATCCCAGAACCCTGGGATCGTGACCTGAGCTGAAGGCAGACGCTTAACCAACTGAGCCACCCATTTGTCCCTAGCATTTTTTAAATAATAGCTTGGAATTTCCACTCAACCAAAAGAACATCATTGAAATGTTACTGTAAAAAGAATGACCCTAGTCAAGAAGTCCAGTTCACCCTTTGACCATTCATAGTAACAGTATGGCCACATAATTAGAAAAACTTGCATATGTTTATTTTAATTCAAAAATTATAGACTGAAATGTATTTTCAGAAGCTATTTTAAAATGGCAATAACACAAAAAAATTGTACATGGAAGATTCAGTGTAGATGGTAATGAGGAATGTACTTTTTAAATAACCTCAAATTCCTCCATGAAAATCAGAACAATAGATACTGAAACAATAACTACAGCAACAACAAATGAACAGTTACAATTAAACTAGGTGACAAGGTATCCCACAGATACTCCAAAATATGACTGTGTTGAGATGTACGAGCTACAAGATAACTCATGGATTAGCAGAGGGGAGGGAGAAAGTGGTGGGAAGCAAGATGGCATCTGAGGAAAATAGTCTTATTGGTAAAATACTTACTGGTAAACCCAGTTTGAGAACAGCAGCCAAAATAGAGAGAGGGCTTTTGCACACTATAATAGCCGATGATTCCAAAGTTTCCATGGTAAGGCTGGATGGGGCTAAGCCATCTAGGCCCCATAAGTAATTTACCAAGTAGAGTTCTCCCAAGACAAAGCCCCACATTGGGAAGAGACTACTATGGATAGAACCCAAATTGAATAACAGAAGGGGCAAGAGAGACAAAGAGAAAGTCCACATAAAACTGGGTTTGAACACAGGCAGAGCTGATAGTTCTCAGAAAGTAGGCTGTTGTATTTTTGAAAACTATATGAAAACAAACAGAAGAGGGATCACTAGAACCTGAAGAAAGAAGGAAAAGAGCTATCCTGTAAGTTTGGGTAAATTAATTTAACATAAAATAATAACCAAAAAAAGGATCATAATTCCACATTTTACAGTAAGAAAAATGAGAATAAGTAGAATATACCCCCTCAGACCATGAAAGCAGACCAGAAAAAAAGATGAAAAGTATTTAAATGAGCTAAAAAGACAGTAGAAAAGATACACGATATAAAAGAACAATTTATATCAGAATTTAGAGAATCTCACAAATGTGGTGGTAGAACTTGGGAAAGAATTGAAAATAAAGAGAAAAATAATTTTAGAAAGGAAAACTAAGAAGAAATAAAGAGGTGTGTAAGCTCAACAGATAAGGCTGTAAAGGGGCACCTGGGTGGCTCAGTCCTTAAGTTTCTGCCTTCGGCTTGGGTCATGATCCCAGGGTCCTGGGATTGAGCCCTGCATCCAGCTCTCTGCTCGGCGGGAAGCCTGCTTCTCTCTCTCCCACTCCACTTGCTTGTGTCCCTCTCTCGCTGTGTCTCTCTCTGTCAAATAAATAAATAAAATCTTTTAAAAAAATTAGATAAGGCTGTAAAAGACATATAAGGTAAAAAAATATAAATTTTTTAAAATGATTAAGAGACTAGAAAATCTAGGACAGATTTAAAATATTGAACATATGTATGAGTTTCCAAAGAAGAAAACCAAAGAAAAGAACTCTAAAATAATAGGATCAGTCATTCAAGGAAACTCCTGGAATTTGAAAAAAAAGAAAAAAAAAAAAAGAAATCAGAGTGGGAGATGAACCATGAAAGACTATGGACTCCGGGAAATAGAGAGTTTTAGAAGGAAGGGGGTGTGGGGGACGGGTGAGCCTGACGATGGGTATTAAGGAAGGCATGTATTGTATGGAGCACTGGGTGTTACAGGCAAATAATGAATCCTGGAACACTATATCAAAAACTGATGTTTCCCTGCAGATATGAGAGGGAGTGCAGCTTTATTAACACCTTGATTTTAGACTCCTGGACTCCAGAATTGTGAAATAATAAATTTCTGTTTAAAAAACAAAAACAGCTAATGATATACTATATGGTGACTAGCATAACATAATAAAAATTAATAATAAAAAATAAAAAAGAGTAGGGCGCCTGGGTGGCTCAGTGGGTTAAAGCCTCTGCTTTCGGCTCAGGTCATGATCTCAGGGTCCTGGGATCGAGGCCCACATCGGGCTCTCTGCTCAGCAGGGAGCCTGCTTCCTCCTCTCTCTCTGCCTGCCTCTGCCTACTTGTGATCTCTCTCTCTGTGTCAAATAAATAAATAAAAACTTTAAAAAAATTAAAAAAAAGATTTTTAAAATATATATTCAAAAAGCATACTGAATATCTAAAAAAATTACTCAGGCAACCAACATTGAATGTATTCTAATACAATTAATAATCCTTAAAGGAAAAGAAAAACCATTTACAGCATCTAGATTAAAATGCAAATTAACTTATAGAGGAAAGAGAATCAAATTGTCATCATACTTTTTTGACAGATATATTTTCTTTTTTTTTTTTTTTAAAGATTTTATTTATTTATTTGACACAGAGAGAAAGATTACAAGTAGGCAGAGAGACAGGGAGAGGAGGAAGCAGGCTCCCTGCTGAGCAGAGAGCCCGATGCGGGCCTCGATCCCAGGACGCTGAGATCATGACCTGAGCCGAAAGCAGAGGATTTAACCCACTGAGCCACCCAGGCGCCCAGATATATTTTCTACCAAAAGAAAATGGAGTAGGATATTTAAGATAGTCAAGGAATGAAAATGACAACAAAACTGGCTTTCATGTATAGAGACTTCAGATAAACTATTAAAATGCAAGAATTCCAAGAATATTATTCCTATGAGCCTCTCTGGAAGAATCTGTAGAATAAGTATCAGGCATCCAAAGTGGCTACAGAGTGTATACATAAGGACTCATGATAACCCTCAAATATACATGTATTTTGGAGAACTAACACTTTAGTTAGTTAATGAGAGGAAATGTGGTATATAAGGCTATAGGCTCTTAAGTAGAACAGTAATTATATTTGTAGTGCCATTATTTATATTTTTATAAAACTTACACATTGTATAAAAAATTAGTAATTATTTATATTCTCATTTTTTTCTTGAGAATCAAGATTCTCATTAAATAAAGGAAATCCAGACATAAAATACAGTTTAAGCAAAAGCATTTTGTTTTGAATTTGAATGGGACATTATAAGAGCTAAATTATTTGCACACAACACAACACACATATACACACACTCACACTCATATATGTACTCTAGTCCTAGGTACTGTTTCGCCTAGGAACAGTGACCAAGTTAGTAGCAGTGAGTTTATCTAGAGTCCAGATTGTAGTCTTGAATTATTATTTGCCTTTGAAAGAAGCCAGTTTCTTAGAGAAATGGGTGATTTCAAGGCTGGAACAGTAAGTGCTCATGATTTGCCTGCAACATTTGGTGATACCAAAACCAAGGAAGATACCAAACACTGTCAAAAGGACTCAGGAGCTAACTTGAAGACACTCTTATTGACCAAAGATGGGGCATTTTGAGCATCAGTAAATTAATAAGTGCAGTGTATAAAAATGCATGGATGTGTTTAAATCTATAAGTCAGAAGAATGATATTTAAAATGACTTGGTTGTGGGCGCCTGGGTGGCTCAGTGGGTTAAAGCCTCTGCTTTCGGCTCAGGTCATGATCTCAGCGTCCTGGGATCGAGGCCCACATCGGGCTCTCTGCTCAGCAGGGAGCCTGCTTCCTCCTCTCTC